>KN042423.1:514731-572417 GCA_000739165.1 Podila verticillata NRRL 6337
CAGACACCTCAAGGTGTCGGTGAATGGTTGACTGTTCTCCAGCAGAACGGTATCCGTTGACTCAATGTTCTGTTTCAAACAATGTGGGTCAGATTTTTCAAAGATGCTGTTGTCATCCTCAATCATAAGCGGAGAAAAAAACCTCCGTTCCATAATCTGCCTTACCAGCGAGGGTGTGTTGTGCTGCCGGACGAGTTGATATTGACAAGGCCAGAATATGAAGTTCTGGCTAAGGTAGAAGTGGGGAGCGCCATATCTGTCCTGACTAACGCCTCGATGGTAAGAACGCCCATGCAGCGAGGTATAGCCTAGAGGGAACTGTAATGAGGGCGGTGGAGGTGACACTCTTCTGGTTTGGCGATGGATATCGATTTGCATCTCTGTCGTATTTGATGTGGGGTTGTCGGTCTCTGGGTTGAGCATGGATGCAATTGAGATTTGCCGACGATGACTGGATCTGCCTTCGATTCTTTCTCCTGGCCACTCGAGGCCTTCAACGGTCGAGTCGGATGGTGAGACTGGTGTTGAGTCCCGACTGCCAGAGTACTCCATTGTAGTTTGGCCAAGCACCTCCAGAAAGCTGTTGTCACTGACTCCCTCGTCGATAGTTGTGTCTGACAGTAAGTCCATGACTATGATCACGTAGAAGCAAACGCCAAAAAAGTGAGATTAGAGCGTGTTTTTTCTTGACTTCAGCGATCCACTAGAAAATGACCGGAGCTTACTTTCTTGCTCATCTTTGCGCGTGTTCTTGAGGACTTGAATATGCGAGGACACTTGTTTCCGTGTCCGCTTCTTTCCTGTTTTGTTGAAAATGTATGCTGCGACCAGTTCATTGCGGCCTAATGTTTTCATAAAGTTCACAAGGCTGGATAGGTTAGTCTCTCAACGTGGGAAAGTTTTACAACCACGATCATTGTACATGAGACGAAATGAGCCTTCTTACCGCTTGGCTTTCCATCGACAACAATCTTTCGACGACCCAGCTTCGGGATTTTGGCCAATGCTAGATAATTAGTTAATCCAAAAAGGAAAAATAGGAGCTGTGATCAGTCATATTTCGGATAATTGGCCCGGTGCAAGTGGCCAAAGGTTCACATGGTCCATAATTGAGGAGCGATCCATCCCGCCAGATGAATTCTTGCCTCTATTTATTTGCTTTAGTTTTTTTGTTTTGTTTTGTGTGGATCCTGCTGAATGCACGTCTTCCTCGGTATGTTTCCAGTCCGGGGCCGTGGCATTCTAGCCTGACATTTGTGTGTCCAACTACTGATACTTTTTTTGACGACATTGTACTCCTGTGTTTCCAAGGTTACTTGTTGGTGAGCTGGGGCGTCCTCTCCTCGATTGCAATTTCGCCCAGTTTGTCCCGCTGTTCTGTTACACCATGCAACATCACAAAGACACAAAACAAAAGTCGATTTGCTCTTTTTTTTTTTTTCCTTCAACATTTGTGATCGAGATATTGGTTTTGATTTACCTTCCATAAATGCTTCTTCTACATTCTGTGGCCAGACCTATGGAGTTGGAAAAGTGGGGCGTTTGTTAATTAGGGTGTTATCATGCATTGAAGACGTTATTCGTCTAGTCTAGTGTTAGTATCGGATGTAAGGTACAACAACCAACGACAACACATCAGTCAGGGGATGGAGGGTTTGCATGGACGGATGAACTATGGGAGGGAGAGGACGGGACGGAAGTATGATCGCGCTCTCGCACATGTCATACAGAATTCCCAAGCATGACGGCAGGAAGGAAGGAAGGACGAGGGAGGAAGGACTATTCGAGCCAATACGGCGCCAAGAAATAACAACAAAGCAAACTTTGAAAGGGGGGAAAGAGGAAGTGACCAAGGTTGACGCATTAATGCCTTTCTCGCATGAATCCATGAGTCCATCCTTTATGCTTTCATGCTTCGCCAGTTCGCCTTCTTGTCCCTCGCTCTGTTGTTTGCATTGTTTGATTGCTCGGTACAGCAAAAGCGGATATGCAAAAGGAAAAGAAGGAAAGGAAGGAGAAGGAAGAAAAATAGAAACGGCGTAGCATTGCATTATGCTGTTGTTGCTGTTGAACATGTCAGGGGGACACACATAGCCACATGCCTCTTGCTCGAGGTACTGCAACGGCCGAGTTTCGAAATACAATATTAAAGATGGACAAATAGGAACGAGAAGAAAAAGACAAGAAAACAAAACGAAATGGGCTGAATGGGTGGACTGATGCACAGGGCTAATGCTGCGGTGAAAGAAGAGAGAGAGAGATGGATGTTTGAGAGGGAGGGAGAGAGAGAGAGGGAGGGGTAACTCTGTGTGTGAATAGCTTGTTAGGTGATGGTGAAGGATCGGGTCATCATCTCATATCACAATACAATGATGACTGACAAGCTTGTTTGTTTGTCGGTCTGTCTGTCTATTGCCCATGATCCCTTTTGGTTTTTTTGGTTTTTTGCCAAACCACATCCTTTCTTTCAACCAACCATCCATACATCATCGACGAAAGCAAGATCCCTGTGAGAGATGGATAGATAGGTTCATCGAGGTGAATAGGAGTGAAAAGAAAAAAGAAAGAGAAAACGAGACACAGGTGTCGAATAGGATGAAAGTTGCGTGCGTGTGAGTGTGTGAGAGTGAGAGAGATGGAAGAAAAAAAAGAAAAAAAAAGTGAATGCTCACGAGGCACATGCCCGTAACAACACGCGGACACAATCGTCGGATGGGGTTGGACGCACGGTGTTGTTGTTTAAAGAGTAAGAGTAGGCAAAAGCATTGTTTCCTTGTTTCTTTCTTGTTTTCTTTGGGCGTACGAGAGAAAAAAAAAAAAAAAAAAAAAAAAAAAGGGCATAGGGCAAAGTGGCAAAGGGCAATCAATGGGCAAAGGACAACGAGGGGGATCATGTCCTTTTTGTTGTTGTTTGGTTTGCTTGTTTGGTTGGTTCACCCTTTGTTACACATTGGATTACAACATCCCTCCCACCCCATCCATCCTATGCAATACAACCTAATACAGAGTGTTGTTGTTTACATAGCTTCGTGTGATTGTTTACCTCTTCTTTGACTCGCTTCACACTGAACGAGGCCATAGTGGTGGTTGTTGGGGTGGATGTGGATGTGGATGACGACGAGGCGGTTGATGCTGATCCTGCTGTGTGGGAGGGGATAGAGAGGGGAGTGGGTGCAATAGCCATGCCTGTAGGCCTTAGTGTTGTGTAGGAAGCCGTGGTGGCTGATCGAGGGCGAGGACGGTTTGAATGTGGATGTGGATGATGCGGCTGGAAAGGTAAAGACGAACTGAAGACAGGGTTGAAAAGTGAAGGTATTGAGGGTGTGGTTGCTGTTGTGGTTGTAGACGTGTTTGAGCTTGAACTTGAGTTCGAGCCTGTGGTTGTTGTGGCTATTGCGGTTGTTGGATGTCGGAGAGGAGGAAGGAGGACGGAAGGTGGTGATGGAGACAAGGAGGAGGAGGAGGAAAAAGGCGAGGTGGAGGAGGAGGAATCTTCTGCGGATGCGGATGGGAAGGAATAGGGTGAAACAGTTGGGGAGGGAGGTGCGGGTGGATGGCGATGCTGATGCTGATGCTGATGCTGTTGCATCGAATCCAGGTCCATGGTTGTGAGTGCTGTGTGTATCTGTATCTTGTTTGGGGAAGTGAGGATGAGGAGGAAAGATGCGTGCGAGTGCGAGTATACTGGTCTGGACCAGCGATGAGAGTGTGGATGCTGGAGGGGAGGAGGGTGGGAAGGTGGACGTGAGAGGGTGGGTGAGAAGAAAAGGCAGGAAGGAGGGAAAGGTAGGCAGGAAAGAAAGGTAAGAAGGAAGGAAAAGGAGGAAAGGAAAGGAAAGGAAAGAGAGGGAGGAAGACAAAGAAAAAGGGAAAGAGGAAAGACGGAAGGCTGGAAACACACGGATAATGACAAAGAAAGAGGGAAAATGAAATGAAGGGACACTGCAGTGATGGTCTGATGGGGTGAGGAAAAGGGAATGGGGAAAAGGAGAAGAGGAAAAGGTGGTTGGTTGCGTTTGCCAACCACAGCGTGGAAAAGAGAATGAAGAGAATGAGGAGAATGAAAGAAGCGTGCTCAGGGCACACCTCGATCTTGAGGATGTCAGTCACCCCGATCATTCATAAGCTCCTGTTCTATATCTTAATGCACAAAGCGTAATTAAAAGCGATGTTGTTGTTGTCGTTGTACAGGTTACTCGCTCTTTGTGTGTATATATGTGTGTGTGTGCAACAACTGGATTCATCCGAGGACAAAGACAACCCTCGAATGTCCCCCAAGGTGTCGACATCAGTACCGACGCCCCCGACTAAATTACAATTTCCTCGGATCCCATTTCTCTTGCGACACAAAGGAGACGCATGTCGCATACGAACATCACCCCCTCATTCGAAACCATTTTCAATGAGGATAAAGTCCTTGCTTGGTATCTCCTCCATCCCTCGATCCATCCATGATAGACATGTATCGACCGAGGGAAAAGAAAAAGAAAAGAAAAGAAAAAAAAAAAAAAGGTAAAACAAAACCGTTGGAAGGAGGATAAGTTATGTAGGAAATGAACACAACACACAACAGACGGACTTGGGGATGATGAGAGCCCTCTTTCAAAGTAGGAAGGACCATTTCGCCCAAACCAAGAACGGATGGACAAATGGACAAATGGACAAAACAGACTGACAAAAAAGAAAAGATGAAACCCTTGGGATTTTCTACGGGGGGATGAGAGAGTGTTTTAAAACCATTGGTCCTTCCATGCGACAGACAAAGTCAAAATCAAGCTTGGACTCGAACTCGGACTCGGACAATGTAGCTGGCCATGCAAGGGTACTGTCTGCGGGCTACATTGCCATATAAAGGTGATGTAAGTGTGGATCTGCTGACTACTCAAGCTTCAAGCTGGTGCGTGTGTATATTGGAATGTGGAAATAATCGAATCTCATAACTCGTTGTTGTTTGTTGACGATGGGTAATTTGGCATATTGGCATGTACCATCACTAAAGGGAATTGGGCAAAGGGCAACAGGTGCCCAAACAACAAATACAAAGACTAAAACTGACAGACTTGACCTCAACCGCAGTCGAGAGGGGGGGGGGGATAGGGGGGTTTGTGTGTGAATGAAGAACGGAGAGAGAGCATCTGACAACGAGATAAACAAAAACACACCATGGAAAACATGTCTACTACTTTTGGGTGTGTTGTGCCCTTATCTTTGGAAAACATATTGTATCGAGTTGCGCCCACCCTAGAATCGAAGCTGCAAGAAGGACAGATCCGTCTCGGCATCCACCTGCGCCGCTTGCAGTCCACATGCCTTGGCTGCCGCAACATTTTCCGGCATGTCGTCCAGGAACAGAGTCTCTCCCGCCTCCAGCCCCTGGTCCTTCAAAATCACCTCAAACGCTTCGGCCGAGGGCTTGCGGTACTGGATCTCGTGTGAATAGTAGACCTTGTCAAAGAACGGATGAAGCGAATCCTCTTCGTATTCTTTGAGGCTGACACGGTCGATATACTCGATATGGATGGCGTTGGTGTTGCTGAGCAGGTACACGTTGTACCCAAAGTCCTTCTTTAGAGTCCTCATCAGCTCAAGACGGCCTTTGGGAAAATCCAACAGCATGGCGTTCCAGGCCTGATCAAACTGCTCATCCGTCACAGTCTCGGGCAGACCAATGTTGGCGCGCACTGTCTTTCTGAAGTCCTCGGCCGAGATCTTGCCAGTCTCGTAATCGACAATCGTGGCGTGGTTGCCGTGCTGCGCCAAGTTGGGGAAGCTGGTGGCGCCAAGGTCCTTGAATGCCTTGGCAGTCGCTTGCTGGTCGAGACGGAGAATGACGTTGCCAAGGTCAAAGATTAGGTTCTTGATGGACATCTTTCTTGGAACAGACAAGTGATGAGGTGATGAGGGATGAGGAAATGGGAAGAAGAGAGGAAAATGGATGGCGCCTTCCTCTCCACCATCACGGCTTAATCGGCATCTGATCAGTCCGCGAAAGAATAGGCGCCACTCATACGAGCTTAAATTTGTCCTCTGTCTTTTGTCCATTTGTCGGGCTGACAAACAAGTGTCCGATCAACGGTTGAAAGGTGGGGTATCGCCCCGCGTACTTTTTATTTTGTATACATCTCTCTTGCCTTTTGCGCAGCGCAAAGGAACAGGAAAAAAAGGCCCATGAAATGTACATCGCCAAAGGGCGGACACTTGGGAGAGGAGAGGCGTTGGGAGTGAACAGGAGATTTAAGCACGAGCAGCGTGTCTAGTGACAAAATCCTGGATGTTCTTTTTGGGGATCGCACCAACAAACTTCTCCACTGGCTCGCCGTTCTTGAAGGCCATGACACAGGGGATGCTGGCAATCTATAGACATGAACAAATAGTGTCAAAGGGCGAGGTTGGATCCAACATGCACACATAGCACACCAAATTGGATAACTTTAAAGCAACATATACCTGGAACTTGGAAGACACTTCGGGGCAATCATCAACGTTGACTCGGACAAGAGTGACCTCTCCTGATCCAGAAACAGCCTCACGGAGAATAGGGTCGATCAAACGGCAGGGTCCACACCAACTGGATGGTTGAACCAAAGAAAGAGACAAGTGTATTAGCGCGCGCCTTAAAACTCCAATAAGCTCAACAACCAAGGAAACAAAAGACCATACTCTGCATGAAAGTCGACAAGAACAGGCTCCTTGACGCCAACAAGGGCCTTGAAGGTGTTGTCAGAGGCATCGTGAGTCTTTCCGGTCAAGGCGAAGGACGAGCTCTGGAAGAAGCGAGCTGCAAAGCAAAACGAAATTGATTTTCCCGATGTTTGTGTTGATTAGATTGAAATGTCTTGTTCAATCTACTTGTTGTCCATTTACACAAGATGCTGTCCTTGCCTTGAGTATTGATGCGGCCAACTTGCTGGACAGATCTGGAGAGAAGACGGAGCGAGTTCATTGTTGGACAGTTGCGTGGATGATGTACTTGCTGATCAATTGCGCGGTCGTGGAATAGAGAGACACAATGCCTAGATGGCAGTCACGCCAATCTTTTTTTTTTTGGACAGACACACAGCTGGTCTGGCAGTGCTGCGCTATGCCTGCCTGTCTGCTTGCCTGTCTGCCTACCTGTTCGCTTCAAAAGTATACTCCGTGGAGCTGTGATGCAATGCAAGAAACCAAGGAGAAGGGGATGGACAAGAAGAGCAAGAAAAACACAAAAAAAAAAAGACAGAGATTCAGGATAAAAAAAAATAAAAAAAATAAAAAAAAATAAACGACAGAGGCACTTCGCTTCCCCTGATAAACACCAAAGGCAAAGGGGCAATGGGCGGGCGCGCATCGATACCGTATCCTTTGTTTTTCTCCCTCTCGCCAATCGTCGGTGGCTTGGGTATTTTTCGGAGAGGAAGAGGAACGTCACCTTCACCTTGATACTGGTGACCTTGAAACTGCATTTCTCTCTTCCTTCTGTTTCTCGACAAGCCTTCTCTCCCTTCGACAAGTGGATCATCATCATCTTTTCATTGAGCCAGTCACCATGGTCCTTGTTCCTTGGCTTCCTATTCCGGATGATAGCCATGAGTATAAAAAAACAACAACCAACGACGGCTGTTGCGATCCAAATTACCCCCTTAATGCTTTCGATCTAGCAGCAGATCAAGATGCAATAGGACGGAATTGCAGGCTCGTTGATTTAGACAAGCTGGGGGGATGCTCGTTCTGGAAGGAGCTGGACTCTTGCGAAAGGGATTGAATTCTCACGTCCCTATTTCTACAATACTGCCCTTGTGTATTGTCCTGATCGATACCCGGCCGCGCTTTCTCGCTTCCTCTTGTGATGAGCTGGAACCATACTGCGTCGACAAGCTGCGAAGAAAGGGATTCCTTTTGATTTCATGCGTCTCAATAGGAATCGATTCATGCTGTCAATTAGCTGTACTTTTACATTAGCTTTTTGTGAATTGCGTGTATTGGGTGTGTTGGGTCTGTTGGGTGTATTGGGGTTCAACAACCACCCCCTTGAAGCTTTCCGTGTTGTGTTGTGTGTCATGTTTTCTCTTCTCTTTTCTGCTTGTTAGTCGATTCATGCCATTCATCCCACCCAGGTGTTTCTTACCCTTCCTTCGTTCCCTTCCCTTCAATATCGCCCTTCCTATTCCTGTGCTAGGTCCTACACCACTCTATTAAGCGCTAGCACTTTCTCTCACATACACACACACTCTCTCTCCCACCGAGACCCGTTATAAAGAGGCAGTGTTTGGCATTTGTCAAATATCTCAACCATCTCAACCCAAACAAAAACACATTCTTCCTGCACTTTACTGCACCGTTGTCACTTTTGTACCCTCCGTCGTACCTCTGTGCCTCGTTTTCGTCTCTCTTGCTACAACTCTTCTTTGGTGTTCTCTCTTCTTTCCCCCTTGCTCACAAACCCACGTTTTACTGCACCTCGTCGCTGTGTCCTCTCTCGTTCCTGGCAACAAAGCAAGGTACACTCACATTCCCGAATGGAATCTTGCATTGAAATACTCTTCGAGCATTTTTCTAATTTTCTTTCTTTTTTTCGTATTTTTGTTGCTTACTTCATTCCTCTATCTCTCTCTCTCTCTCTCGACCTGTAAACACAGAAAACTTCCCGAGCCATCACCTTTACCCGCCTTTAACGACACATATATCTACCATGGTCAACCCTCTACCTTACTCTGACTTTAGGAGCGACACAGGTATAACCTTGCCCAGTTCAATAATGTTATGCCCACAACATCACCTCAACGCGATTGACACTAAATACTGCCGTGATTTCGAACAGCTACCGCCCCAACGCCTGAAATGTTTGAAGCAATGATGAAGTCGTCGCTGGGCGACGACGTCTACTACGAAGATGATTCGGTCAAGGCTCTGGAGAAATACGTTGCCACCCTCTGTGGCCACGAGGCAGCCCTGTACTGTTCATCAGGGACGATGGTAATGTATCTCGTTCTTATATCGACAGAGACCCAATAGGATGCGAGGGGTGGTCATTAACTTAAATCGTTGTACTGGAACACACTCAAACATGAACAGACCAACCAACTTGCTCATCGTGTGCACCTGTGCAACCCACCACAATCAGCCATGGTCGACATCCGTTCCCATGTCTTCAACTACGAGGCCGGTGGTATATCATTCCACTCACAAGCCGCCGTGGTCCCCATCATGCCAGCCAATGGCCATCACCTCACAGTCGAAGATCTGGAACAACGCCTGGTCCAAGACGTCGATGTCCACTATGCTCCTACCAGGGTAGTGTCTCTGGAGAACACACTCAACGGTACCATCATGCCGCTAGAAGAAATTGTCCGGATCCGTGCGTTCACAAACGAGCACAATGTTAAGCTGCATCTGGATGGCGCCCGACTCTGGCACGCGAGCATAGCCACAGGTATCTCCATGAAAGAATACTGCAGCCATTTCGATACTATCTCTCTATGCCTGTCCAAGGGTATTGGTGCGCCGATCGGATCGATCCTTGTCGGAAGTGAACAAGTCATTAAGAAGGCTCGCCATTTCCGCCTTCTCTTTGGTGGAGGATGGCGTCAAGCCGGATTCCTTGCCGAGGCTGCGCTCTGGTGCATCAAAACGAATTGGCCCTCAATGGAAAAGACTCATCAGCAGGCAAAGTGGCTGGAGCAGGCTTTGGAGCACGTTGGATGCTTCATCACCAACCCCGTCGACACCAACATGATCTGGATTGACACCACGGATGCTGGATTCGTTGTCGAGGAGCTCACGGAAGAACTTTCACTCGAAGGCATCAAGATAACTGGATCAGGCACTGCAGCAAGATTGGTGTTGCACTATCAGATCTCGGACAAGGTCATCGAGACATTCATTGGAGTTCTCCGAAAGTTGGCCAGCACACCACGGATGAAGGTCCTGATCGACATGACCCTTGTCGCTATGCGCGAGAAATGTATGAGCATGGACTCACCCACAAGTTCCTTGGGCCGAGGATCACAGCGGGAACAAAATCCAAGGAAGAAGCTGGAGTTGAACACGACAGCGTCCGAGCCCGCACAAGACCCTTACCCTTCACCAAAGAGCAAGGTGTCCTTCAGCCCCAGGAAAGAATCGTTCGACAAGGGCGAGTCAGAGTCAGAAGGAAAGTCGGAATGGAACGTGCGCTCTCTCTTCAGGCGGTCGACCAAGCAGCGACCCAGGAGCTGGTACGAGTCTGCAGAGGTCATCAAGATCGACGACATGAACCAGGGCGAGCAGCAAGATCCCAGCGAACCGAAGCATTTGGATGTGCGCCGGACAAGATCGTTGGATCTGCTACCCGAGGCCCGCTCTATCTCGATGTCGAGCAAGGAGCCAGCGGAAGATAATGGCAAGAAGGTCAAGAAGGCGAGCACCTTTCACAAAATGACACAGAACCCAAGCAAAGCGTTCCGTCGGGCAAGTGTTCGTGTGCAGCGCTGGAGTAATCTGCTGTCCAAAGACAGGAATTAGTTTTTTTTCCTTTTCGCCACCTTGTAATTATTGTTCATATGTCCATAAACGCTTTGCTCAACTTCATCCATACTCAACGCGCACACAAAAACAGAAGATTAGTGGCGTTCTTCATTTCCACCCGAGCAGAAATGTATTGAAATTGTGATTAAGGGTAGCTCACTCGACACAAACGTAAGTGCGTCACTCAGGGGATAAAAAAGAGATCAGATCTGGGCGTGGTCCGCGCATTTGTCTTTTGACTTTTGTTTCTCATCACCTCCGCCTTCTTCATCACCCACCCTTCCATCCACTTCGATTCACTTCCCACACACACGCCTCCCTGCCATTTTCACCCAATTGAGGCGTACATTGTATGTAATTCCCACTCTCTTCGACTGCTAGCCGTGGTGATGCGTGTGCTGATGTCGTTCGTCTACTTGTTTCGTCGCCTCCGTCACAATGTTCGAGTAGATCACCATGAGAGAACTACCCCAGAAAGAAGCCAACATGTTCAGGGAGCTCCTGGTAACGCATTTCACCTCCTTTCTTCAGTGATGTGAAGGTTATGCACCGAACTGCGTTTTTCACTCACCCTTTTTTTTTTTTTTTTTTTTTTTTTTTTTTTTTTTTTGGCTTTTTCGCGATCCATAGAAAAACTATGAGCTCAAGCAGTACAAGCGCGGTCTCAAGGCGGCTGAGCAGATTCTGAAAAAGTTTCCCGAGCACGGAGGTACTGGGAACACTAGATGCAGAAAAAAGTTCAACGAGGTCAAAAAAAAAAAGACTGGTATTGACACAACACCTTATCCTCCTTGAACAATACGCGTTATACAGAGACTATGGCTATGAAGGGCTTGTTTTGCAGCAACCTTGACAGGAAAGAAGAAGGCTACGATCTGGTCAAGAAGGGCATCCGTTTCGACATGAAGAGCCACATCTGTAAGGACATGCAATCTCGGTTGCTATCGCGACAGGTCACCCGTTGCTCACTATCGTTCTCCATTCGTTACTTATAGGCTGGCACGTTCTTGGACTGTTGTACCGCGCCGACAAGAACTATGATGAGGCCATCAAGTGTTATGGCCACGCCCTCAAATACGACAAGGTAACGCAGTATGAAAAGTATGATATTTTCAGTATCTTGTGATGCTCTACTCACCTTCTTCATCTTTCCCGATTGATCTTGCAGGGCAACCTCCAGATTCTCCGCGATCTCTCAGTTCTCCAGATGCAGATGCGCAACTACGAGGGCTATGTCGTATGTGATGTGATGGACACGAAGAGATTTTGCACTGGCTATTCAATAAGGACGTATTGAGTTAATAGTGTTTCATCTTGGATCTTAAATCTATAGGACACTCGCCATGAGCTCGTGGAGCTTCGCCCTCAGAACAGACAGTACTGGATCGGATTGGCAATCGGCTACCACCTGATGGGCAAAATGGACCTCAGTATCCAGGTTTTGAACGCTTACGAGGACACCTTGAAGGTACAGGAACCAACTGCCAATATGAACATGGACCCCAGCGCATGAATGAAAACAAACAAACAAACAAAAAAGGCTCACCAGTGACCTACATCGCCATCGACGCATAGGATATACCTGCGACTCCCGACTATGAACACAGCGAGATGTTGCTTTACCACAACTCGATTTTGGACGAAATGGGCGATGCTCAGGTGGCTCTGGATCATTTGAACGCGATCGAGAAGCATCTCTGCGACCGCACCGCCATCAAGGAGAGGCGCGCAAAGTACCTTTTGGCTCTTGGACGTCTTGAGGAGGCCGAGGCTGCCTACCGACTCTTGATCTCGCACAATCCCGACAACTTTGCCTACTTTTCTGGTCTTCGCAAGAGCGTTGGTCTCGGAAACCAGGATTTGACCGCTGAGGAGGAGACCAAGATTCTGGAACTATTCAAGGACCTTCAGACAAAGCACCGTCGCTCCAATGTTGCCAAGCGCTTGCCTCTTGGTTTTGCTACTGGAGAGACCTTTGTCAAGGTGGCAGACGATTACTGCCGTGTCATGCTCCGCAAGGGTGTGCCCTCCTTGTTTGTGAACATCAAGTCCCTCTACGCCAACAGCGAGAAGGAGCAGGCCATGGAGAAGTTGACTCTCGGATATCTGGCCGCATTGGACAAGTCCAAGGGTTTCGATCATTCTGGTAAGCTACTTTTTTTGGTCCTTGAAGTTTTTGCCCATGCAAAAAAAAACTCACCCTAATTTGCTCTTGATGGTAACTAGGATCCATCGTGGAGCCCCCAACTGCTCTTCTCTGGACACTTTACTTTTTGGCTCAGCACTTTGACTTCAAGAATGAGACCGAGAAGGCTTTGGAATACATCAACCGTGCGATTGAGCACACACCAACTCTTGTGGAGCTCCACATGACCAAGGGCCGCATCTTGAAGCACGCAGGTGACCATATTTCTGCCATGGCCTGTTTGAACGAGGCTCGCGAGCTGGATCTGCAGGATCGTTTCATCAACTCCAAGTGCACCAAGTACATGGTCCGCGCCGACAACATTGCTGACGCCGAGAAGACTGTCGTCCTTTTCACCCGTGCTGACATTCCATCGCCCTTGAACGACCTGGTCGACATGCAGACCATCTGGTTCTCCCTCGAGTGCGCCGAAAGCCATATCCGCCAGGGACAGCTCGGCCGCGCCCTCAAGCGTCTGCACCAGATCGAGAAGGTAAGAAGATAGCCAGAGGGTCATCTAGATTTTACTCTGCAAGCTGAGTTAACTGTTGGTTTTGTTGTTTTCCTGGCAAACGATAGCACTTTATCGACTTTACCGATGACCAGATCGACTTCCACTCCTACTCCCTCCGCAAGATGACCCTCAAGTCCTATGTTTCGTAAGTTCAAGTGCCAAATCTTGGAAGAACATAACAGGATGTGGCACCTCATCAATGCCCATTCACTGACCCCATGCATTTGTTGACGTAACTTAGACTCCTGAGATTCGAGGATCGTTTGCGCGACCACCCTTATTACATCCGTGCCGTTCAAGGTGCTGTCAAGAGCTACGTGACCATGTTCGACAAACCCGAGGGCGCCGATACCCCCGAGATGGAAGGCATGACCGAGGCCGAGAAGAAGAAGTTCCGCAACAAGCAGCGCAAGGCCGAGTTGAAGGCCCAGAAGGAACAGGAGGAGAAGAAGGCTCAGGCGGACCAGGAAGTGCTCAAGAAGGGTGGCAAAGTCGACGAGGACCCCGAGGGTCTCAAGTACACCAAGAAGGAGGATCCTTTGGGTGAGGCGCTCAAGCTGTTGCGCCCTCTCCAGGACCTGGCGGCCAACCGGATCGAGACACATCTTATGGCCTTTGAGCTTTACATCCGCAAGAGTAAATGCACATGGCCACAGTCGTTTCTTTTTTATATTGGTCTGTCCAAATGTCACTGGTCACTAACGTTTTATTATTTATCACCTCCATCACTATACTAGAGAAATTTTTGCTCGCCCTGAAGTCGCTGTTAAAGTCCATCAAGATCGACCCCAACCACGCTACCTTGCACGAGCAGCTTGTGCGGTTCCGCCTGGCAGTTGAGGCGGCTGGCAGCGAGATCAAGGCCAACACCAAGACTGTCCTCGACCAGCACTGGAACACACTCTACCACGGCAAGGACCTGAGTGCGTTTGCTGCTGAGTTTGTGAAGAAGAACGTCGAGTCGAACAATCCAGGATCGGTGGACCATGTGATTGCCGCGGCCATGGTGGCCTCGCTGACCGAGAAGGAGGTTGGTAAGGCTAGTGATCTGTTGTTCCTGGTAGAGCAGGACCGGTTTAAGGACTCACGGACTCTGGAGAACACAGTGCTGGTGCTCAAGACGCTCAGGAGCATGCGCTCAAGTCGTGCACAGGAGTTCAAAACCAAGGCGCATGCTTGGTTCACGTTGGCGACTGTGTTTAAGCCATAAAGAAAGAAGTGCATTGGATAGATCCACTAGAGGCGTGCACCTAATAAACACAACAAAAGTAAACTAAAAAGCGAGACTTTGTTTATGATAATAGAACTGGCAAGGAAAGTAAACCTCAAGCAGCTGGCAAAATATGCCAGCCTCGATTGCTAAGGGTGAGCCTGATGTATTTTGAGGGTTAGGGCTTCACTGAAGAATGCATGCCAACCTTTTGCATCAGACCCCAGTTACTCATGCCGAATCACTTTTCCATCGTGCCATGTATTTTGTTTTTGGCATGACTGATATGCGTGATGCTGATGGGTTGGAGGATGAGTATCAAAATTTGGTCCAGCCTTCTCTCTCCTGTTTGCCACCAAAATTAAATTTTGTGCTCTATGCGGGACTCGAGTCGTTGACCTTTTTCGCTTGTAATCCTGCACTCTTCCAATTAAGCCATTTCGTTCCCACCGGTAGGTATAAAAGGCACCAGAAATCATACCCCTCTGCCAGTGAGTAGAATCTGTCGTGGGTAGTTCTTTGATGACGCTTTGTTTATCGCGTCACATACCTGCTTTCCACAGGGAAACGCGGCACGGAAGTTTCTGGGGCCGTCATATGAGCCTGCTGTTAGTGGACCACCCACTCACAGTGTGAATCCCAAAGTCACGACCTTCGACCATACTCATCACAGTTTGTCCTGTCCCGGGGGTGCTGAGAGTCGTGGTTTTGCTTTTACATTTGTCTTGCTATTTTGCTCTCTCTCACCATGCCTGCATGCCCTGCTCAACATATCCATCACCAGACCTTCTCATCCCCCCATCTCCGGAAAAGCACCATTCATTTACTCTCTCGACTTGGTGGGGCCTGGTATTGCGAGTAATTATTTTTCTGTTTTTGTGCTATGTACAATGATCTCTTGCATATTTCTTTTTTTCACTTTGGTGCTTGTACTGCCTGCGAGATTTGTGCAAAGATCCGGAGAAAAAAAATCAGTTGTTGCCAGAGGGACGATCCCGAGACAAGTAGCGCCCCATCACGAAAGCCTGCACCAAGCGACTGGATCCACTATCAGTCCTCGGCAGCTTTGTACCGTCAGCACCAGACCGATCCAGTGAAGTATCCTGAGAAGCATTAGGGGCATTCACTGCAACCCAACCAAGACCATGAAGAAAGTCTGGAAATCATCTCGCAAACTACAGATCTTGGCATCCTGGTCATCTTGACGGCTGAGAATATTGTCGACCAAGCCATCCAGGCGCTCCAATCTTGTTTGGTAGTCTCGCACGGCGTTCAGAATCTCTGAAAAGGCTGTTGGTGACTGGACGGCAGTTGTTGATGTCTCTGGCTGTTTGGTTTCATTGTCGTCCAGATCGGCCGACTGACTTAACTCTTGGTGAGAGAGGCTGGTACGTGATACTGATCGGCAGGTGAATGCACGAATGTGGTGGCCGTGTTTGATCAGACCCAAGTGACTTGTTGGATCGTAGAAGTGGCTACAGCGAGGTCGTTTTATGCTATCCTCGACAGACCTTGTGCGGAACGTGATGATATCCTCGTACAGGAAACGCGAAAACACATTGTGCCAGGTGCGATTGACAAGGACGCACCTGACCAGATCCTTGAATAGTAGTGAATCGGCAACAAACTCGATGACATGATAGAGGTCGAAGGGGTTGGGTAACGAACGGGCGTGGATGGGAATGAACGGATGAGTGAGGGTATGTGCTCCTCTCATTTAATGCTCTATTATATTTTGTCCATACCTCGCCTCCATTTGCTGCGCCTGCGCTAAACTACAGAAGTCAAAAACTCAAATATGACGTTTGCATCTGAGAGCCACGGAAGCGCCAGCAATGATCGCAGAAAAGAAAATCGTTTAATTTTTATAAGAAGGTGCACATCATCTACGTTCGATCATACAAGGGATACGATACATATCTCCTTCATAGCCGTGTAAATCTCTAATAATACTTTTGCCAGTCAAGCGACTCGTACATCCTGCTACGACTAACCGTCGATTCGACCTTGTCCTCTTTCCGTCTCGAGGAATTTTCATTTTTGCGGGGCTCACGGTTATCGGCCTCATCATCACTGTCCTCGCCGCCGGGCAGTTCCTTTTGCCAGACGTGGTTGCCTTCTTCCTCAGAGACCGAATCGCCAAACACAACTTTGTACACATCTTCGTACCATGCTGCTGGAATGCCGTGAACACCCTCCTTCACATTCTCGGGCAATTCCTCCCAGTCGGACAAATTGGCTTGTGGGAAGATCAATGTCTTGACACCAGATCGCTTGGCCGCAATAGTCTTCTCCTTAAGCCCTCCAATCTTGAGAACCTTGCCTGTCAAGGTCAGCTCTCCTGTCATGGCAACTGTTGGGTCCAGGGGTCGGTTCAAAGCCAAAGAGAGCAGGGAGGTCGTCATCGTGATACCAGCTGAGGGTCCATCTTTGGGTGTGGCTCCTTCGGGCACGTGCAAGTGAATTGCAGCCTTGTTGAAGAACCGATTTTCGGGGAACCGGCGCCCGACCAGGTTCTTGGCAAAGGTGTATGCGATCGAAGTCGACTCCTTCATCACATCGCCCATCTGACCGGTGCGCAAGAAGTTGGGACGCGACTTTTCAGAGAGACCACCGTCCAGGCATGACTCGATGTAAAGGGCAGAGCCACCCATCGAGGTCCAGGCCAGACCCATGACCACTCCAGCGGGGGTATTGTCGTACAGACGATCGGCCTGGAATACAGCGGGGCCGACATAGTCCTTGAGGTTGTCGGCAGTGATGTCGACCGTGACCGTCGAAGGGACAGTCGCTTTGGGCTTCTTCTCTTCAGGCTTGATCTCATGGATCTTCAAAGCTTCACTGTCGTCCAAAAGGGTCTCATCAGCGGTGTCTTTGACAATGCCAGCAAGTTGTTCGCTGTCCTTGGCCTTGGGTTCCACGCGATCCACCTCAGGCAGGTCCTGGACAATTTTGAAAGCGGCCTTGCGGAAGACCTTGTCGATCTGCTTCTTCAGGTTGCGGACACCGCTCTCACGGCAGTAGTTCTTGATCAGAGCTTCAATAGCGTCGTCGTGGAGAGTAACGTTGGTGCCCTCCAAACCGGCAGCTTCCTTGGCAGTGGGAGCAAGGTATCGAGAGGCGATAGCGACCTTTTCATCTGAGATGTAACCGGACAGCTGGATGACTTCCATACGATCCAAGAGAGGGCCGGGAATGGTGTCCAAGACGTTGGCCGTGCAGACAAACAGAACCTTGGACAGATCAATGGGCACATCCATGTAGTGATCCAAGAATGATCCGTTCTGCTCTGGGTCCAGCAACTCCAAAAGTGCCGATGCTGGATCTCCTTGATGACCACGTCCAACCTTGTCCACTGAATTGGTTCATACCAAAGAAGAAGATGATTAGTGGTCCAAACTCGTCGAAAAAGCCTAATACAAGATAGAGTCTTGAAGGAAACATTGTTGTTACCTTCATCGATCAGGATCAGGGGGTTCTCCGTCTGCACTCTCTTCAATGCCTGAACGACCTTTCCTGGCATGGCTCCGACGTAGGTTCTACGGTGTCCCTTGATCTCGGCAACATCTGTCAATCCACCGACACTGAATCTGTAAAACTCGCGGTCCAAGGCACGGGCAATGGACTTTCCGATCGAGGTCTTTCCCACACCTAAAAAAGCATGACTCCATTAGTAAGAACGTTGCTCACTTTCATTCAGAATACAACTTCCTCCCTTTCTATTCCTATTGCAAACCATGGAGGCCTCACCTGGTGGTCCGACAAGACAAATGATCTTGCCCTCGACAGTGCCGCGGAGACGTCCGACAGCAATAAACTCTAGGATACGGTCTTTGACATCCTTCAATCCATAATGATCCTCATCCAGAACACGGACAGCATGGCGGATGTCGTAGTTCTCGGGTGATCGCACACCCCATGGCACATTCGTCAACCAGTCGAGGTAGTTCCTGGTCACGTTGAACTCCGATGCTGCTGGCTCGAGATGCTCCAATTTGGAGATTTCCTAGTGAGTTCACGTCATAAAAATTTGTCGGGTTGTAAGCAAGGGCAATTCTTTCTGACCTTCAAGTGATGTTGGCTCTCAACACAACATTCACACCGACGCACCTCATCAAAGACCTTCTTGGCCTGCTCGGGCATAGCGAGCTTGACACCCTTCTCGCGAAACTTCTCAATCAACTTGTCCTTGCCATCCGACTCGATACCGAGCTCCTTCTTGATCCCCTTGAGCTGCTCCATCAGATAGTACTCGCGCTGGCGCTTGGCAATCTTGTTCTCGACATCCTTGCTGATCTTGCTCTGCAACTGCGCATTCATCAGTTCCTTCTTGAGCACCAACAGTGCCTTTTGCATGCGGTCCTCGATCGTTAGGGACTCGAGCACAGACTGAAGCTCCTCGGGGTCACCCTGTGAGACTGCAGTTGCGAAATCGGCCAACTTGGCTGGCTCCTCGAAAACGTTACCGGCAGACTGGGACATGGAAAAGTTGGCGATCTGGTCACGGAAGAGTGGGTTCAGCGAAGCAATGTCCTTGAAAACAGCCACGATCTCAGAAGTAATCGCACGGATCACTTGGTTCTTGCGGTTGTAGGGCTCGTCAATCATGTTTTCGACGTTCGAGAGGGTGACGGCGTACTCCTTGGCCAGGAAGGCTGTGGGCAAGTGAGCGGCTGTGTCCTTGGGATCGGAGGAAGAGGCGCCTTCTTCGCGCGCAATGGTGCCATCAATAACAGTTGACTCTGCCCCTGAGGTCTTGATGACAGCACTTGTAGTGGTCGATGTCTCTTTGGATGCTTCCTCTTCGGCACCCTTGATGACCGCCTGGGCCTTCTCTGTTGTTGTCGAGTATGTCGAGGTTTCACCTGATTCCTTGACAAAGACACCTTCTCTAGGAACCTCTGTGCCGTCTGGCAAAATCATGGGGGGGAGTAGCTCTTTGATCTTGATTCTCCTGTGAGGGTACAGCACTGCAGTAATGGATCCCTCATCGCTTCCTGCGCTGGCTGGGAAAATGGTGGTGATCTGGGCAAACACACCAACTTTGTGGATCTGGTCCAAGCTGGTGACAGTGTCGACATCAAGATCTTCGTCCTTGAGCAAGAAGGCACCGACATAGGGCTGTCCACGCTTCATGAGCTCCTTGATCGCATTAGCCACGGCAGGGTTCTTGATCACCACAGCCTTGTAGAATCCAGGGAAGAGTGGGCGACGGCCAATAGGCAGAGTCAGCACCTGTGGGTACACTTCAGGGATAGCAGGTTTAGCCAGACCATTCTCAAGAATGTTGGTCGAAGGTCCACCACTGCCCACATCGAATGTGAACTTTGTGATCTTGCGATCGCCCTTGCCACCGCCTGAGGAAGACGATCCGTTTGAACCCGAAGAAGCACCCGATCCGCCCTCAGAAGAGGAGGACCCTGAGGAACTAGAAGATCCTGATCCTGATCCTGATCCCGAGTCTTTGCCGTCAGGGTTGTCACTCTTGTTGTCTCCCTTCTTGTTGCCCTTGCTGTCGTTGCTACCGTTGTTGTCGCTCTTGTCCTTCAAGGTACGTGCTGTGCTCGAGAAGGCGCGACGCGATCCAAAGATGGTGGTGAACTGGTCTCCGTGGACCAACTGAGCGGTAGTTGTGTTTGAAGGCAGAGACCGTTGGCGACGGAACTGGTTCGATTGCGCAGACGAGCATGAGAAGGGACGAAGCTGGCCCTCGAATGCAGACCAAGCGCGTGGAGTGTGAGCAGACTGGTGGGTGAGAGTGGGGTTGATGGTTGTTCTAGCGAGGGCGACCTTGAGCGACTGGGCAGAGGGCGAGATCTGCCTGGTGATGACCAACACGGCGTTTCTGGCCGACATGATAGTGATGGATGCCTTTTTTTTTTTGTTGGTTGATAAATGAGTCGAGGTTAGGGTGACAAGACGCAAGGCATAAAATGGACAGACGTGACTTTAGGCCAGTTCTTGGTTTGAAAAGAGAAGGGAGGGTTTGAATGGACGAATGAATGAGAAGAGTGTGTGAGAGACGAGAGACAGAGAGAGAGAAGGAAGGTGTCGTTGCTTTTTGATGAAAAAAGAGAGTGGGAGAGTGAGAGAGTGGGAGTGAGAGTGCGAATGGGAGGAGTGGTAACGAAGAAGAGCCACAAGGACGCGAAAATAGTTCCCGTTTAAGTGAAGCGAGAAGCTGAGAACGTGAGTAAAAAGAGCTCCTCCCTTTTTGCCTTTTTGGACCCGTCTCTCCCCATCCATCAAAAATGAGTTTTGGTGGGTGACAAATTGCCAGCAGCTCGAGTGACGTATGCCAGTTGGGGGTCAGCTATCTGTGCGCCACCAACCCCTGTCTCTGGAGACACACCCGTGCATATCGATGTCAAATGTGGGTACTTTTTATTTTGATACTTTTTGGATCGGTGTTGAGGGTCGTGAACATATGTTGCTGTTGTTTTTTGGTTCGTGAATGTCATTGAAAAGAGTATGTGCGTGGTCATGTATGTAAAGCTGGTGTGGTCATCAAATTAGGTGGAGGAGAAAATGGAAGGTTGTGAATATAAAAAAAAAAATAGAATCAGGGACGCACAAGAACGGTCGATAGTCCCATAGCGTTGATATCTTGGTTTGACAGGCGCAAGAACTCGGCCCGCTCAGTCTCAGTCATTGACTCGAGCAGCTCTCGGAGCTCTGCTGCCTCTTCTTCTTCTTCTTGAGTCAACGTATATTCATCGTCGCTGTCCTCAACCTCGTAGACAACGGTCTCAAAGGCAAACTGGCCGGTAGGGCGAGCGGGCATGGGTGGTGATGGCATGGACGAGAGAATCTGCTGACTCTGGAGTGAAAGGCGGTGCACGTGGTTGTTGACCTGTTGCTGAGGGACATCCAGTGTGACACGTCCCTGGCACTCGGATGAAGCATACGAGGTCTTGTTCACGGTGACAGGGGCGTCCATTGAGCGAGCAAGAACAGCCTGTTCTTCTTGCCTTGGCTCTGATGCAATCGAGCTGATTTCCTCATGGACCTCATCTTCCTCGACCTCGTCCTTGAATCGGACAGCCATCACAGATGCAGCACGAGACAAGAGTCCACCATGACCAATCTCGGAGCCATAGTCAGACATATCAGGACTGGAGGGTCGGGTTGGGTACAGGCGAAGGTTGGCATCGCCTACAGCGTTCGCATGCTTGAACAGCATATCCATCGATGTCATGTGTGGGATGTTGAAGGGACGGCCATTATCACGCTCCGAGGGGACTCGCAGTTGGTTGTCCTTGCCACTGAACTCGGAAATATCAGTCGAGTCGCCGTCATGGCTATACTCGTGCGAAGCAATAGAGTCATCAGAGTCCGAATCACTTTGATGGTGGTTGTCCTGCGGTACGATGTCCATGGCCTCCTCCATAGGAACCTGTATATGGACCTGGGCCTGGGAGACGTTCTGGATGTCGTTCGTCACCTTGGCTAAAGACAGTGCAGCGAACTTGGACCTGATCTTGTCCACATCTTCGGGAGTTAGTCCTGCAAGTGCCATAAACTCCTCAAACTCGTCATCAGCCAGGTAGTCGAAGGCTTCCAAGATCTCGGCCTCCTCCATGCTAAGCTCCTCGTTCTGGGTCGCCATGTCCTTGTGCGCAGCAACTGCGGCGGCGGCGGCAGCAGCGGCTGATTCTCTCTCTGCCTCTTCCTTGGCCAGTGCTGCCTTCTTGGCACGTCTCTCCCGACGCTTCTGTCTCCTCAGATCATCGCTTCGTACTTCGGCTGCCTCCTCAAACGAGAGGCCACGAGCAAGGTAGGGTTCGAGCTCCTTGCGGAGCACTTTGGCTCTCTCACGGCGGATACTGATGGCAGGGAGTGTGTTGCTGGTTTGAGGTTGGCGCCGACGGACGATCAAACTCTTGGGGATGAGATTATGCCGTGATGCGAGGTGGACCAGGCTGCGCAACTTGCTCTGTTGGCGCTGCTGCATGGTCTTTTTCTTGCTCTGTCCTGACTTGCGTGTCTTGACTGTGCGAGCCACCGCCATAAATGTCTCGAGCTCCTTTCGCTCCACAGCACGTTGACTGATGCCAAAGATATCACCTGGTGAAACCGGGTGCAGACGAAGAGAGATGGAGCCGTAACGAGCAATGGTGTTGGATCGAGAGAGCGGCGATGAAGGTCGTGTCGAATTGGTGTAGGAAAGAGCGGGAGATGTAGCGTTCGAAGATCCTGAACCAAGTGCCGTAGATGGTCTGTCCTGGTTTTCGTAGCGAGAGGAGCCAAGAGAAGCAACAGACTTGCTTCGTCTGAGGTCCGAGATGACGAGCTGCACACTCTCTTCCTCTTCTTCCTCTTCTTCCTCTTCTTCAAGAACTGAATCGAGACTTGGAACGACTGCGTCCTCGTCGTCGTCCATTTCGATATCCAGCACTGAAATAGCGTCGTCGGCAACAACTTTTTCCCGTCGGTCTGCATAGAGCGAAATCTCTTTCATTTTGTTGGGGGACTCTGCTGGCAGTCCTTGAGCAATGCGAGCTTCCATCCGAAGAATAGCCTGGGCTCCCTGGTATCCGTGCTCCCGCTCCAACGCATCTATCCGTTGCTCCTCCAGAATGCGTTCTCGAGTGACCAATTTCTGTTGCAGCTGCTCCTCTGTCAGGTCGCGCTCTTCACGGTAGGCGTAGATGGCATGATAAAAGGCTGAAGAGAACCGCTTGAGATCCGCGCTCATCATATACCGAGTATCCCAGTTGGGCATAAACTCGTTCAGGCCGAAGCAGCAGCTGCCTGGGAATACGGCTAATTTGCTGTGGCTAATCTGGTTAAACCGCTGGTTATCGACCAGTGAACAGCACAGATCCAAGATCTCGACAAAAAGGTATCGGTTGAGCTCCGGCAACATTCCCAGCAACTCGAAGAAGAATCGACCTATTGATAGTTGGCACACACAAACATTATAGGGGAGGTAGGTGGGTTTAGTGAAATGTAAGGAATGTGGATGTGGCACAAGGGCACGGTATAAGTCCAAATGCAAATTCAGGGGCATCTCCTTTTTTTCCCTTCCTTTTTCTCGTGAAAATTACTGCGTAGAGAGAGCATTGACCCTATCTTGAGTATTCTTACCGTTGGGATTTTGAAACATCTCCTGGATGTGGACTGGGATCAGTGGCGGGTAGGTCCGTGAGAGCGCTGTGGTCAAGAGGCCGGCCACTGTGTCGATGCGCATCATCTTGACCGAGAAGAGATGATTCTTTCTTGGGTTGGCAAACATGGAAAGCGAAGCCTCGACGGACGGCTGATGGAAGACATTGCGGAATAGTTGTGGATGTCTCAGGCCTGGATAGATAGGGAATGGTTATGACGATGGAAAGCATACCATGGGTTGGGTCAATAAGTGTACAATCACCATAGAAAATCCACGGGAGTAGTAAAACGAGATTGATAGATTGGCTGAGTACATATCGATCGTGCAGAATATAAAATGAGTGAGCGATGGGCGAAATATGGGACGGATAGAGAAGATGGATGAGCATGGGTTTGGTAACAGGATGGGATAGGATGGTATAGGAGGGTAGGGGTAGGTCTTCTAATTTTGCCATGCATGCACAAATGCATAGTATATTATGCTTTTTTGTACTCATTCCAAAATTGTTGTCCATTTGGGCCTATTGCTAATTGGCTATTGACACCCAGCCCAGGGTCTGCTTTGCTTATGTGTATGTGTCTATCATTGGCATCCACGACCACAGGCAACAGGTGGAAGATTTACCTCGTAGCTTGATCTCCTCTATGCAGCTCGTGATGACTCTGTGACTGAAGGCTATTGGCATGAGATCCACAGGCATGTCGGCAGCCCTGGCCGCACGGCTATTGAGCAAAAAAATGGAAGGGGAGATGTCGATTGACAAGAGAGTTTTTTGTAAGTCTCGCAGTCACAGTCTAGCAAGACGAGAACTCTTTCTTCGGTGCTCTCAATGAAACGATGTTCTTTTTCAAAGTAAGATTGAGGGGGGGCATTGGGGCTAGTGCGGAGAGCAAGAATCAGGTCGGGGTCCCTGCCCTGGACCAACAAAGAAAAAGATTGAGAGACTGAGCTCGTACATCGAAAAAAACACGCTTTGGTGTAAAAACGCGCGTTGCCGGGTTCATATATCGGGCGAAAGGAGGTAAGAAAAGGGAGAAGGAAGGGAAGGGAAGGGGATCCTTGATTAAACCCGACAGTGGTGGATTGGAGGCAGGAATGAAGATCGAGCTATTTCACATCATGTCGATAGTCGATAGTCGATAGTCGATAGTCAGGGAGAATATTTACCTTGGTTGTGGCTGCCCCTTGTTCATGATGTTATGTGGGTGATATGTATTAGTGTATTAGGCGGGTTTCCTGAGGGAATGTTGCAACTATTATAGAAGAATGTTTGTGTTTTTTGAGGCTGAACTATTACAGCAGGCGGAGGATATGTGTGCAAGGTGAAGAATGAGAGTTGTGAATGAATTTGAATTTGAATTTGAATGAGGAAATGGTCAATGCAGAAAATAAAAGAGTGGAGTATTAATATGGTGGCGGAGAGTGTGGTTGTCGATGCAAAAAATCGTCGAGCAAAATAAAAAAAGGGTGAAAAAGGGTGCGGCAAGGTATTAAGAATAGACAGAAGCTTAGATGCAAAATGCGATAATTATTTAAAGGGAATCAATGCCGATGGTGGGATGGGAAGGATGGTGTGCTGTGGGATGAGATGGTGATGCTAATAAAACAAAACAAAAAAAAAAGGCAGAAAGAAATTTGTTTAAAAAAAAAACGTGGAATGGATAATAAATGATGTTGTGCAAGGGAAAAGAAAAGGGACAGTGCGAATGTGTGATTGGGAAATAGACCGGACCACAGTGGCTGGGTACCCGAGGCAGTGACAGGGAAACGTGCACGAGGCAGTGACAATGTGAAGCGGCGAGCGAAAAAGATAGATAGATGCCGTCGATAGCACAAAGAGACAAATGACGGCGATGGTGCACGAGATTGGTGAGCACAAGAAAAAAGCGCGGGATGTTGGTGTTTGTTGCTGTTGTTTGGTCTGTAGTGGTCGTAAAAAAAGCACACTCACAGAAGGGTCGAGGTTATGAACAAAAAGAACGAGAAAGAACAGAAGAGTAGAGAAGATATGAAAAAAGATGAAAACAAACCCTCATCCACTGTCCGGAAGAGTACGCTCTTATAAGAGTGCGATGGATTCCAAAGGCCCATCATGCATCGAAACTAATACAACACAAATGTATCCCCACTGGAGTGGTCGAACCAACCATTGGTATGAATAGATGAAAGCAAGAGTGTCATCTTGTTGTCTTGCAAAGTGGGCATCTCCGCTCCTCTCCCCTGTGCCTGCCTTCATGCTTGCCTGCCTGATGGTCTGTCTCTGTCTGCGCTGTCTGATCTGTCACTGCGTCAATGCTCTCTCCCTCCCTTGCTTGGACCTGTACTGCAGGCAAGGTACAGTGCATATTTATGTGCCGTACATTGCACTTCGTCAAGGAAATGCATTTGATTGCATCACCTGTGTATGTTTCCCTGTTTGCCACTCCCCTTTCCTCCTTTGCCTGGAGACACCCATCTGGAATTCCTTCTTGGACAATAGTCAGCAAACCTCGTTGGCCCTGGTGTTGTTTGATGAGTGGATCATAGATGCAAAGTAGAGGCTGCTTTCCATTGAGAGCAAAAAAGACCAAAATCACTGTCTTCCACCCCAAACTCACCCCAAACGAAACGGATAAGAAAAATAAATCACAAAACAAAGGGTCAACCTTTTGATCATCCATCCTCTCTGACCATCCCAACACGTAATAACACGCATACAGAAGAAGAAAGGAGGGCAAACGGGTTCAACACGGAGATGGGTCCAAAGCCAGTATCCGTTGGTGAGTCTCGCTGTCACTCATTTTTTTTGACCCGTCTCCGTCTTCCCCTCCGTCAACAGCTTTTCCATGCAAACCCTTTTACTCCGCATTCCGGTGGCTCTTTGTTGCTTGCTGACAGTCATCCAGACGCTGACCCAAATGTCCAACCTTCCGCCCATGGCATTTTTACATCATCTAAGTCGAGGCTAGACATCCAGCCCAGATATGGGCCTCAAACTGGCACTGGAAGGAATCTCCACCAAAGGCACACTTCCGCAACCCCATCGCACCGAGTGGGTCTGAGAGCAAACTAGGCTACATTACATTAACACCTGCCTGCAAGCGTGATATTGCTCTCATGAAATGTAATCGATTTGTGTGTGAAAAAGAGTGTTCGATGATGAACAAATCTCTACTCGGTGGCCCAGGTCAGGGAGCTGAGCACAAAAGAAAGGTATATACTTTTCCTCGGACCGACCCTCGTGGCAATTTGGTTCACAATTACACTCGACGTGTTGGACATTTGGATTTTGAAGTCATAGACAAGTGTCAGGTACCATCGATGGGAATGCGTATAAAACATAAAAAATAAAAAATAATAAAAATAATAAAATATGATGAATTCAATTGCTGATACTTGCATAAGTACACACAGATTTTGGTTGGCTTGGTAATGGAGAGGAAACAGACGAGTATGTCCGGGTAAGTACTGCACAAAGTACACACGTCCTTTGGCTGGACTGCATTTGGTTAGGTGCAAATCAAAGATCAAGGGTAATTGCATCTGTTCGCATGACGAAGGGAAATGGGACGGGGAATGAATTTTTGGCTGGGTTGGTCAAAATAGCGCACTGCCACTGGCGAACAACGACCGACCATGATGCCGAGCACATCTGGGCTAGAAGAATACAACATTTCATTTTTGTCCACCCAATGTATCTCTTGTTTTGGCGCACAGGGTTAGACCATCATAGTACGAATACCTTGGTACTTGTGAACGGGCGATATTTCTTTCATTTTAGGGCTTGGCTTATTCATAGGTCACAACTTGGTCATGTAAGCCAGACATCGCAAGTAATCTTGGGGTACCACCCAAACACTATCCTCACTACCCTCACTACCCTCCGTGCTGACACACTCAATGTGAGCGAGGAGAGAAATGAAAAAATGCCAACTCCCACCAGATCGTCCCCATTGCGAGGAATACCAAATGTGCTCCTGTGCAGTGCTCTGTGGTGAATGTTTGTTTTGGTAATCGATCGGGGTCGAGGGACCCAAAAGGGTCTCATTCTTCCTCTTTAGCTGACTCGTGTGTGTCAAGGAGACAAATGACCCGTGCAAATGTCAAAAAAGTCTTTTCATATGCCTTTACTTGAGCAAAGACAAAACACAGGGCACAATATCCGTAGGCTTCTTTGGGCAGATACAACCAACTCCCTTTCATTTTATGCGCCGTGGTTTTTTGCTCTTTACGCCTCTCACTCGTGAATATAGAACAATAGAGAACATCTAGCTCCCTACCTCCTTTGCTTCACAAAAGTTAGTTGGTGTTTCCTCCTTCGCCCCTTGGTCGAAGGAGGCAGTGGTTTCGAAAGTGGTTTACTTCTATCGCATTAGGGATTGCATCTGTATGTCTTTTCGGGGGTAAGTCTACCATGTCAATGTCAATGTCAGTGCCACTACTGCATCCAAGAAAACAAACTAGTGGGTGATCCCGAAATGTTGACATGGTCGCATTCTAGGGTGCTGAAAGTACTTGTTGCGCATTAATTGGCAATTGACAAATGCATCGACCCTAACTGTGCCTTTGTGTCAAACTGTTTACTCTTTAAAAATAGCCTACCATGGGCGCGCGTAATCACAAATGGGACGGATTGAGTTTTGGGGTATGTGGGATGGACATGTGCATGGGTCCGTCGTGATCTTCAGCTCTTGTACCACCCACACAAAAAGCAAGCAGAAAGGGTACACCTTAAAACGTTGTTTTTAAAACAATTGCACTCGACGAGAAAACACTGAAAGTATTCATCTGGACTTGTCAGATATCACATATTACTCCTCCGCCTAGCTCTTGAACATAAGCTGGCCAGTCGGTGTGATGTATTCATGGATCGGAGGAGTAGAGTATTGTGCCAAGAACAACCAACTAATTCACCATCCTCCGAGGCATTTATGCATGGGTACTTTCTTTTTTGCATTCAGGAGAATTTTCGATGGGACTTTGCAACCACGTTGATGCAGTGCTCTCAGGTGGGATATACGCCATCTCTTGTTTATGTTTTTGAGAAATGTTGGGAGTGCATGGAAACATACACCAAGCGCCCTTGGCCTTGTATTCCTGCTGCAGCAAAGAGCCAACATCTCACACTTATTTTTGTTGTTGTTATGCATCTAAGACAAAACTTTGCACAACCATGGACCATTGGGAACAGACAGACACAAGTACAAAAATAATGGGACAAACATAAAAAAAACACATAAACAAAACAGCATCACACATCAAACCACAACAACAAGAAACAAAGATGATGGCCTGGGGATGTCGCCCTAGTCGATGCACCATGCAAACCCAGACGACCCCAACACAGACGTGCCCAGTGAGCCTGAGCATGGAGAGACAGACCTATTCCGAAATATTTCGAACATATTCCGTGTCCCTTCGAGACCGACGAAAAGTCGACGCGTCGACGTGTCGCGCAACCACGATTATGCGTCCTATGTGCTAGGGCAATTACTTGTTTTTTCTTCTTTTTGCTCCTCTCATCTGTGCGTTTTTCCACCCCAAGTTATTCGCATGAAAGGGGTTGGTGTGAACGTTTGTTGTGACTTTGAACCACTCCTACAAGTTGCTTGTTTTGGCCATCCGCATACAAATGTCTAGACTGAACGTCCTAAACACGCGTCTGGCTCTTTGACCTTTGATCTTTTGCAGGGATCTCTTTTGAATAAAAGAGGGGGCTGGAGAAAGACACGGACAAAGAGCACACCTCTTGCATCTTTTGCCCGTCGAAGCGAAGCAAACATCCATTCGTTCACCCCATAATGACGATGGAACGAGAGAAGCGTGAGAACGAAGAGAGACGTGATGCTGTGATTGATGTGGAAAGACAAACGAGGACAGTCACACTGGGAAGATGGTGTGGGGTAGAAAGAACACGGTGACAAGGCCCCTTGGGCTCGTTTTTTACAGCGCGAGTTACAGGCAGGAAACACGTTAATGTGGAGGTAAGTGACCCATCCAAGGTCCTGTCGTGCTCGTCGTAGATCTTTCTGTTTTGGGTGCTGTGATGACTCTTTTTTTTTTTTTCTTTCCTCTCGATACTCCATCACCTTTTGGACCAAGAGGCAAACCCTCTTTTGTGACCAAATGATGACAGACGAGATCTTTGTTCTCTATGCTCAATGTTCCAGATGGACCTTTATGCTCTATGTATGTTGTTATATTGATGCCTGTTCTCTTCCGAGGGCAGTACTGCAGTGGGTGATGATAAAGCATTGACTAGCATGTTGTGCATGGCGAACAGCAAATCAATGCAACGCCCATCTCTTGATCCTCCCACGCGACCCACCATGGCTCTATGCCCTCTGTGCCCCGATGTGCAGTGTCTCATGTCGAAGTGGAATCACTCAGAATACTCACTGGACCTTCGAATGGCCAGCCAATTGATCGGGTACGCTCAGTGACACATATCCAATGCGGAGTCCTTGTACTTTGCACTTGGTATACATTTCTTCCACGGGGGCTAAGGAGGAGGAGGAGGAAGAGTGAGTGACCATGCTCTTTCCCAGTCTCTGATTTTTGTGGGGTGCATGGCCACGGATGGCAGGACCAGAGAAGTTGAGTGTGTGTCCCTTCATTCTGTTTTGGATCCTCAGCGAAGATGGAAGGATATAGTGACACTGTAAATCATGTCAGGTAGAAAAGTGGGGTGTGTCCCTCTCCTCCGCTGCCCCAACTCACTCCACACAACACACTTTGTTTTCTGCCGGCCCTTTTTCCTCTTTTCTCACTCTTTCGCACTCTCTCACTCACACTCTCACACTCTCTTTCTCTCACACTCTCTCACTCTCTCCCACTCTCTCTCGCTCTCTCCCACTCTCTCTCGCTCGCTCTCTCTCACTCTCTCTCACTCTCTCTCACTCACTCTCTCTCACTTTCTCTCTCACTCTCTCTCACTTTCTCTCTCTCTCTCTCTCTCTCTCTCACACACTCTCTCACTCTCTCACTCTCTTGGTGCATTGTCGCCCCTTCGTCGAATAATTCCACTCCTTCACTCATTCTTTCCTTTCTTCTCTTTCTCATTCATTACTCTCCCATTTATATTTTCTCTGTCCTCCTCTCTCTCTCCTCTCTCCCCTCTCCCCATCAAACCATGCACACGCTCAACAGCTGCCCATTACGAACCTTTGCATCCATCACCACCACAAATACATTCCCATTCTTCATCCTCGCCCTCGACGACGCTGCTGTCGATCTCTTCCTCACCGGACCCAATTCACCCTCAACTGAGCAGCGCACCGCCGCATGTCTCGCAATCAAGGGGAAAACCATTGCCCAGGTCCTCTTGAGCGACACCGACTCTTGTCTCGAGGATACCGCTACCAATATCGACTGTGATGGCAAGATCCATCCATTTGTGCTCGCAAAGGATCTGTTTTTGCTTGAAGAGCACGGAGAAACAAGTGCGCCCTTCAAGAAGCGCACTCGACGCGTCCATGCCTGCATTCACACTATCACACATTCTTCTTCGTTTTCCTTATCCTCGTCAACACTTTCTTCGTCACCATCAATACCCTTGTCATCAGATGACAACCTGACCTCTACCGAGAGTCGTCTGTATGTGCTCAAGGACGTCACCGAGATCCACGGTTTGGCCCAGGCGGCACAAGCCGACATCCGGATGCGCTCACCTCAACTTCTTTACCAGGACCAGGACCAAGACGACCAGGAGAGTGACGGATCAACATCATCCTCCACACCTTCATCTTCACCAACAACACCTGCATCGTCCTGTTCTTTCGCTCCTCCTTCCTCCTCTCCTCCACTAGCCTCAACAACAACAGCAGCATCATCCCTCTCATCTCCCTCGTCGGTATCCTCCCCACTGCTCTCATCTTCTCGATCCAGCGTGATCTCGTTCGATGCCAAACCTTCTTCTTTGAGCAATGATTGGTCGGGTAAAGTACTCCACCGTGGTAAAACTGCACCTGCATCACCATCGATGGTGTCCTCCCCATCCTCTTCCTCCCTGTCATCATCTTGTGTGACATGTTCCACCCTTGGATATTTTCCACCCCACACGACATCAATCACAGTTTCCCATCACCATGCCCAACAACACACACATCCAGAGCAGCAGGACACGCGCACAAAGAGCCTACTTCTACTCCAAGTTACCCGCTTTGGCACTGTCGACCACGCCTTCACTATCCCCCAGATCCCATCGATTGACGCACACGTGCTCAACACGTATTGCCAACACCACTCCGAGCCATCGATCCATGCACTCAGCAACACTTCAGCCATGTCCTACGCCCACCCAGACGACCTCCGACTGTTTTGTCAGGGATTGGATAGGACCTGCAAGTCGCTCTACCACGTCTTCCGAGTCCGCTGGCGCAAGAGTGGTCTGGGGCCTGTTGTCACGAAAAGTCTCGAGGATGAGGACAACAACAGGAGGAAAGGAGGTGCTCATGGAGGATCCTCAAGAACGATTGAATTCCAAGGGGAACTATTCGAGGAATGGGTGGATCCTACTGCCATGCTCTTGGTCGCCTCTGACAGCTCTGATGCCGACAACTATCTCTGGACCGAGATCACAGGCGTCCTGTCCTACACACAACCTTTGCTTGTGGTTCGCCCCTTGACTTTAACCGAGGCTCAGGAGCAGGAGAGGCTTCTAGGACAAGTCAAGATGATGCACCACACCAACCAACAAGCTCGTGCTGAAAAGAGGCGAGAGATGCTCCATCGGCAGTGGAAGGCCAAGTCCAAGAACATGGGAATAGAAGAAGCCCGTGTCCCCAAGCAATCGAGCCTCTCAGCATTGACCTCATTGTCCATGTCTTCCTCATCGTCGACATTTTCTCTGTCGTCCCTCTCCTCGACATGCTCCTCTGTGTCTTTGATGTCTTCATCGTTGGACATAGAGCTTTCGCGATCTGGATCTCATTTCAGGATGCCTGGCTCACTCCCACCTACCACCCGCTGCCGCGCCTCTGCCACAGCCAATGAGATCATGGGCATGCCGTCGGTGCTTGCTTTCCCCACGGCATCAGCGCCCTGGTCGGTCTTGACTGGAATCGCAGTCGATGCCTGGAACCAGTGGATCATGGTTGTGCACGCAGGACAAGCACAGTTCCAGGATTGGTGCGTTTATATCCTTGAGTTGACAGTGGAGCAACTGATTGAGAGCTTCTCGCTGGGTTTAACGTTGATCGGGGGTCGTGCCGATGTATATCAACATCAAGAATCTTTGACCGAGTATGAACACGAACACATGTCGCATCGGTCTCCGTCGTCTTCTTCCAAGAGACTCCTGGCTGATCAAGAAGTTCACGAAGAGCCTCGTCTGCCCGGTCTGCAGAGGGCTGGCAAGGTTTTGGAAGAGTACCCAAGTCTAAGCGGAGTGGTGCAGCTTTTTGGCAACAGCTGGCTGGGCCAGAAGCTGCGCCGCAAGCTGGAGCACAAGCTGAACAAAGTGGCGGACCAGGTCGTGGACTGGTGGGAACAAGAGCCCTCGCCTTCTTGTAATGATGTCTCTTTGTCTGTTTTGGGATCTTTTGAGCCATTATCGTCCCAGTGAAGTTCTCCCCATGATTGATTTTTTGGCAATAAAGAATGAATTCTTTTTTATTTCAGGCTTGTCAAACATCGATAGGTCCTATTTTTTGTCATCGGCGAGAACGAAATCTTAACATACAAGGGTGTTCTTCATGCAAACTGTGTTGTAAGCAAGTTTTTGTTCAGTTGTCCATTTCCTTTTCTTTGCTATGTTTGCTACTAAAGCTCTATGTCGCTTCAAATGAGAGGCCGTCAAGCAGGTTGATGGTCCGAGTGCGAGAGAAGATGTTGAGGGAGAGAGACTGGCCCTCTAGAGCTGAGCCTGCAGACGTTTCACGTCGTCTGCCAGGTTGCCCTGCCGGAGCACTTGTTTCAGCTGGTCTTCCTGGCGCTCGAGCGCGTGCTTCAACAGAAGTTCCTGACGTTCGACGGCCTGCTTGAACTGTTTCTCCTGCCGGTCCAGGGCGGCACGGCACTCTTGCATCTCGTTCCGAAAACCCTCGAGCTCGCATGGCTCGGTCTGCTTGAAGCTCTCGGGGTCGGAGTTCACGCTATGCACGCCCTGGACCGTAAAAATTACCTCAGTGTGGGGGGTGCGTCTGGCACACTATGATTTTTCATACATGGAAATGTGAATGTAAAAAGTACCACTTAGCATCCATGCGATACCAACCAAATTAAGAAAAAAAAAAGTGATCCAAGACGGGGGACTTATGCACCAGGTTCGGACTTAAAATATTAATGTATTGTACAGCATAGAAGTGTATCCGCTCATCTCATTCATCTCTCTTTCTTCCGCTTATTCATATCCGCCTCGGCCAGCCGCTGCCTCCTCTCCGTGTCCCATCACCGCTCCAGCTCCTGCCGATGCGTCTCGTGCCCGGACCCCATGCAACTCAAGTCCACGTCGATATCAAACCGAGAAACCGAAGCACTCTCGCGTTGCTCGTCAAAAGGTCCCAGACTGATCGTGGTCGCAATCGAGGATGGACGTGAGGAGTTCGGCGAGAACAGGCGGGCGCCTCCTCCAGTCGCGGTCGTCGCCATCGAGATGGAGCTAGTGTTGTTGGTGTCGGTCTTTTCATTCGGGTGCGTGTGGCTGGGCCGCATAGTAGGCGCCTGTAGGTGTGTTAATGGTATAGATGATGCAAGCGGATCTCCGTCATAGTGTTGTATAGTAGTAGTCCCAAGATACACACCTCCAGACTTGAGAGGCAGTGGCGAACGCAGTGGTTGTGGTGGTTTCGAACTCGATTCCGGTGACGAGAAGGGTGGCTGTTTGAATGGTCGCGAAAGAGGTGGCATTTGCAGGATTGGAGGTGGAGGTGACATTAAGGTCTGTTGGGAAATAGGGGAAATTGGAGGCAACGGCCCAATAGTCGATGCTTCTGCTTTTTCTGGAGCTGCTTTCATGTCCTGAGCTCCACCTGGCGGTTTGTTCGTGGAATGGGCACTCTTTTTCAAGGAGTCCTTTCCTCTTTTGCCAGATTTCTTGTGCAAATTTTCAGAAGGCGGCTCTGCTTTCGGCGCCTCTATATCACTGTTCAGATCCACCTTGTTCTCAAATTGCAGGATAGTCTCTTCGTCACGAGTCTCGTTCACTGGGCCAATATCCTTGCGCACGTTCAGCTTGAGTGGTAATGTTGAGTTAGAGGGTCCACCGTCACTTCTTTTCTGTAGCTGTTTGGACGATTTCTCAGATCCTCTGCGGTCCGAGATCTGAACTGGGCTCGAAAGTGGTGACTTTTTCTTCTTGGGCATCTTGTGGCCCTTGAACGGCAAGAGTGATGGGTCGCTGACTTGATTCAGATCAATATCCTTTTCAAACTTCAAGATCATGTCATCAGTTCGAACTTCTCCCAATGGCCCAACAGGCCATATAACGTCCGTGGCAGCGGCTGGATCTATTGTTGCCGCGAAAGAGCGAAGGCTGAGCGGCACTGAGGCCATGGGCTGTGAAGAATCTGCAGCAGACGAAAGCGACGATGGCTCCTCTGATGATATTGATGTCCGGTGAACGTTGGTCATCTCGGGTGCGGCGACATTAGTGGCGTCGCTGGATCTGCTCTCACAAGAGCACTTGAGCTCGGAGGGCATCCAGAAGTCGTTGTCGTCTCCTTCTGAAGGCCACGGTAGTTTAGTCGAACCCATCGAATCTATTGGTGCCATCGAACTCCCACCAGGCGGATCCATATGGCAGCCAAATGATTGAGGCATCCCCGGTCTGGATGCCAATGACGTTAAAGATGACGGCGCCGCCTTGACCACTTCCTTCATTTCATTCTGCGCTCTCCATTCCTGCCGGTCCCGTTCATGTTGGTCCTGCAACATAATTCGCAGTGCAACCAGACTTTTGGGGCTACCCATGGGCGACTCGAATCGAACTTGTTGCCGCGTAGGTGTGGTTGCTTGAGACCCCATCATGTGCTCAGGGCTTTGATTGAAAACTTGATCCGGTACTGTCGGTCCTGAGCGTTGTAAGCTACTGCGCCTGTCAATGCCGATACCACTGGCTGATGTGCTTCTCCCCAAAGTGCGGTCGGAGGGCCGTTGTTGTCTCCTCTTGGCCATGTCAGAGTAGTATGCCTGAGTTTCGAAAGTGACGCCGTCTCCGTAGGGGTCAAAATGTCCCAGAATCTCTCCTGGCGCATTATTCGCAAGCCTTGAAGCTCCAGCCATGCCTCCTGCACCAAATCCGTTCTCTGGGACGAGGCTCATCCGCCGTCTGTAGTGGGGCATGCCTCGAGCATCCATGAATCTAATGGTGGTTGGGACTGAGATCATGGATGCGCGACTGTGTATGCTGGAGTTTTCGTTCTGATGATCCTGTGAGCAGGATCCATTCGCCAATGAGGTGTCTCTCAAGGCATACATTGTGTTGTAGTGGGCGTTGACGTCCGCCATATCTGCATGTTCCCCGTGGGATTGAGCCATCATGCCGCCATGGGTCGCGTAGTACTCTGCCTCCAACATCTGTTTCCGCTCCTTAGCCGGGACCAGCAAAGCTCTGCCCGCCGAGCTTCTTCGCTTGGCGCGGTTCCGCATCATCTCTTGGTGTTGTTGTTGCTGTGGTTGCCAGTGCTGGTCGTTGGTCAGTGAATTCCGGCGGGCCAACTCGTCCGGATCCTGGAATGTGACCGAGTTGAGAGGCCGTGACTCGTTCTTCTCTTGGCCTGGCACAGATTCCATAATATCCATCTCGGTCCCGTTCTGTTCGGGGTTCAGTTGATGTTTCTGTTGCGCCCATTTCTGGCCTTCGAGCCCAAGCATCCCATTCCAGTTTTTCCATGGCGCGTTGGGGTCATCTTCACATTGCTCCCAGCCAAACATTTCGTCCTCGTCATCGAGATCCTCGTCGTCGACCAGGTGGATGCGGGAGGCCATGGATTCAGAAAAGAGTGAGAGAACGTATGCAAAGACAGTGAGGCCGACAAACACGTAAATGTTCCAGAACTCGATCGCGCCTGGTTCCTTGGGCACAAAGTCGCCGAATCCAATGGTTGTTAAAGTGACACTAGAAGGGATAAAGATTAAACTTTAGTAGAGAGTCTGTGTATTTCATACAAATGCTCCCGCGACCAACATTTACTTACAACTACGTTGTGGCACATGGGTATAGATAAAAAGCAAACCCGTATTAGTTTAAGATAACGGCTGGCTGAGACTCGTATAAAAACATGATACAAAAAAAAGCATACACAGAAGTAGAGCGCCTCCAGAAAAGTCCATGCCTCAATCGCACAGAACACGCCCGCGCCGCCAAACCAGAGTACGATCCAGATGATAAACATCCTCATAATCATGTTGCGCTTCACGACCTTCTTGACCATCTGTTCCTCCTCAAATCTCGCCAACGGATATGACAGGTCCCGTGCGGACATCCGAGTTTGCACACGAGTCATATGTGCTGGCCTAGAGAACTTTTCCACCAGCCGCCACTCCATCTGCTCTATGACCGCGTTTCTGAGCGAGACAATAAAAAACGCAATCGCACTGATGCCCAGAATCCCGTACGTGAAGAACACGATCTGACCGGCCACCGTCGTCGGACTGAGAAATCCGTACCCGATCGTGGTGAACGATACGATGCAAAAGTTGACAGACTGATCAAAAGACCATCCCTCGAGTGCTGTATAAATTGCGGCGCCGACAATGATCACGGTGGTCATGACAAAGGACGAGATGATGAGTGCCTTGAGGTTCGCGGTAAGTCCTGCAGAGGGAAACCCACGCCACCAATCCACAGTCAGCATCAGGGCCACAATCGTGGAGAAGGCGACGCTGATGGCACAGGCCAGAAACCCGTGTGAGTATTGTCCCCCCTGCGGTACCTTGTTGGCGGAGAGAAATATGATCATGGCCGCGGTGCAAAAGATGGCTAATTCGGAGCATTTATCAAATGAGAAATAAAAAGAGAAGTTAAGTGATCACCACTTCCATTCGCTACGCAACTGATTGCTCTTGTTGTTTTACGCTTACATTGAAGGGCGGCAGCGATAACAGGGATACGCCTGTGCCGTGGCAGCTTATCCATGATCCGTAATGCAAACCCTGCACAGCTCAGGGCCATAAACGCGACTGAACAGCCCAGCAGTATCTTCTCCTTGACACCAATCTCGCCCATGTGGGTCACATCCTTTCGTCCTCCAGATTCGTCGTCACTGGAACGCATCATTATCCATGTGGGGTCTGCTAGGCACCGCACGCCAGTCAGGATAGTGTATGCCTGCAGTGCTCCGATCGTAAGGTACGGTCCTGCCTTTGAAAGTTTTGGGTGTGGGATCGAGTCCGCGTGGCTAGAGTCCATGGGGGCGACGGACGGATTGTAGCTCTCTGTAGACAAGGCGTTCCTGTGGAACGAGCCGTCCGTGTTGGCGGAAATGAAGCTCTCTGCGTCCGAGTACTGGCTGCATAAGTTGTCAGAGCCGGTGAGGGTTGAGTTGGTGTCTGATGTGATGAGTTCTGGTCGTTGTTGTTGACGTTGTGGACTGCCTACTGTTTCGTTGAGATTTCTCTGCACGTTCCCTCCTCCTCCACCTGGTTGCGAGAGTTGACTCCATCTGCTGCTCCTTCTAGACAACCTCTTGTCTCCCCTTTTTTCATCCCCTCCTCCTCCTGCTACCTCCTTTCCGCGCTCACCATTGTGGTTTGTTTCTCGTTGTGCAAAGCTAAATGCACGGGAGAGTCGTCTTCCTTCCTCGAGGATAGGATGGATCGAGGGACGGTGCTGATGCTTTTGCTGGAAGGCGGAGGTGGGTGGGTGTTGGTCATCCTGGGACGAGTCTGCAACCATCGAGTGCACTCAAGAGCTGCTGGCGCGAGTGAACGGTGACAAAACGGCGGCGAAAGGATGGGGGACTGAGTGGGTGAAAGATTGTTGTGTCGAGGTAGCGTTGAGTGTGTAAGGAATAAAAAGAGGGTTGGCGGTGTGGCGATCAGAAATGAATAAAATATATTCTTTTTCGTTTGTCAGTGGTGTGGGTGGGGATCGAGAGGAGCCGAAATAATAAAAATCAAAGATCGACACAGTGCACGGACGGGAAGAAACGACCGACTTTTTTTTGTTACAGGGTGTGGAGGGGCATGTGAAGAAGAAAGGGCCTTCAAGCAGCGACGTGGACGATAAGAGAAATGGGCAGAAGCATTGCTGGCATGAAGGAAAAGTAATTTAAAAAAAGTAAGGGGAGCACGGAGGTCAGGGATGGGAGTAAGGTTTTGTGTGCGCTGAGCTGTTGGTAAGTGCGATATGCGCGTGCGTGTGCTGTGTGGAATGAGTGTGTGTTGTATTGTCGAGGAGTTTTGTGTGAGAGTTGAGATTACTGGATTAATAAAGCGAAAGAGAAAAGGAGGTCAGTGAGGGAAGAGAAGGGAAGGAAAGAAAGAAGAAAGAAAGGAACAAAGGAAAAAATAAAGGGAAAAAGAAGAAGAATTAACATGCACAATGTTGAATTGGTTGGAGCGAATCAACAATCACCATGGGAAGAGAGAGTGAGAGAGAACGTGAGCAGCACATCGCCTCCCCGCATAAAATATCACTATTGTCTCGAGATCTTGTTAACGTGAGTGGCCTTGTTTAATCTTTGCCTATGATCGTTTCACTGCCATCCACGACAGTAGAATTCCTCAGGATATCCTCCCCTTCGATTGGTTCTTTGGCATCGGTCTGGTCTCGGCTTTCCGGTCCCTGCATTTCTAATGAACCTTTCCCATCACTGGCATCCGATGCCTCAATGTTGTTGGAAGCACACGCCTTGAAAGCGCCTGACAGTGAAGTCAGAGATCCCATGGAAACCAGGGTCTTGGTCGGTGTGGGCAGCGAAATTACTCCTCCAGCAACAATCCGTCGCCGCTGTCTAGCTCGGGGACTCTTGCTCTCCGAAGGCCCACCTTCGCCAGCCGAAAGACCGTCCTTAATATCGTCCTTGTTCAAGTCTGACGAACGACCTGATTCGTCATGATGGCTTTGGTCCTTTGAGTCCACATCGACGCTATCCATGGACAGAGCCTCATTGACATCAATTACCTCCGCCGAGGCTGGATCGTTGAGAGTCGTGTCCGGGCTGACGCTGCTGGACACCTCACTTTTGTCGCTCAATGTCGACGATTCGTGTTTCTCGCCATCCTTGGATAAATGAGTTATCACGGATGTCGTCATCATCGTCTGAAGAGTCGTCGATACATGGGATGAACTTGATGCCAAGCGATCCAAGGACGGCCGAGAGCTATCCAGAGTGTCCTGGAATGAATTGGTTCAGATGATTTCGAAACACGACATATATTCGTCCTGATGTTTCAAAAGAAATGAAAATGAAGGCCTGGCTTACCTTGTCCAGGTCATGAAGTGTGATCGTAGCAGCATCAAGGCCCTTAGAGTCCTGAGGTCCAGACACATCTGGCGTAGAGACAACCGCTGCTGAAACCTTAACGCTGCCGTCATCTGTTGTGTCGTTCACGCCATGATCTCGAGCGAGAGCTGATTCATCCAGTACCGAAGTGGTAGAGTCAGAAGTCTTGTCGAGCATTCCCGCCAGTGACATCTTGGCTCTAGCCTCAATGGCTGCCATGTCCTCCCTGGAAAGATCGAGAGTCGAGGTTGAAAAGAGGGCTCTTGGCGGACTAAGTGCCAATGGCGACTTGTCGCCTCGCGGGGTTAAGGTCTCTGGAGACTGTTTGGATCGGTCTGTTTGGATCTTGCGTCGTCTACCTTTGCCGATAGATGGGGGAGGTGAAGTTCCAAGTGATCCATCGTGGTCCACAGGCCTGTGAATGATGAAAGGCGCAAATGGATTGGAGGTTGGAGGAGAGGCTTGAAGCGGAGAGGCGAGAGATGATGATGATGATGTGGTGCTCTGTGCATCCTGTTGCCCATTCGCCTCGGTCGGTTCATTTTTTGCGTTTTCACCAGGTATATCAATCGACTTGGGAGTGGAAGTTATCACTTGGTAGTTCATCTCTTTATCCATGGACGTGGGCGCTTCACAAGCGTTGTCCATATTGCCAAGCTGGATCCGAAGAGACTCCAGAGAGGCGCCGAACGACGGCGCAAAAGTCGCTACAGGTGGCGATGGTTCAGGGCCGTCATGGAATTGCAGCTCATCTTGTTCGGTTCCTTGTTGCATGGGTTCGAACTTTCTTGGTGATCCTGCATCTGTAGGCTCTTGTGCCTCCTCAAAGCCAAAGGATCCGAACGCCTCATGCTCAAGGTCTTCAGTATGACTCCTGGATTCATGAACAAGGCCCTTGACCCTGGCGATCAAACTGTCGATCTCCTCTTCCTCTTCGAGTGCCTTCCCTTTTCCTTTGGAGAGGCTGTCGATCTTGACGTTTCCACCATCGTCGTCGTTGTCAGATCCAGAGTGCTCATCTGGATCAATGCCAAGAAACTCAAGAACGTCACGGGTGCGACCGGGGATTACTTTGAGTCGGTCCAATTGGTCGTTCGATGGGACTGCGGTCTCGTTCGCCAAACCTGAGTCATCAAAGAGGCCGTTTTCCACCGAGTCATCATCCAGCAGCTCATTCATAATGGCGTTGATTTCACATTCCGAGACGGGTGAACGGCTAATGGCTGGTCGCTTACCCTTGCTCACTGGTGACGGAGAGCTAGGAAGAGGCTCCAAATCGTGCTCAGGGGCAATAACATGCTCGAACGACTCATCCTGATGTAGGTCCTCCTGTCCTCCGCTTAAAGAAACGGATAGTTCGCTGTTGTTATCTTCATCGCCATCTAGAGGTGTCTCAAAGCATGGAAGCTCTTCACCATTGAATAAGGGTTCGATCTCCAGACTTTCGTCAATCAGTTGCTGCTTGTTAAGGAATGGGCGTGATAGCAGCCAATGGTGCAGCTTAATGTCGCCCGGGCTGAGAGACATCAGATCCAAGGTGGGCGTTAAAGGGACCCGCAGACCGTCTACGGCGACAGGCTCCCGATTCTTCGCAGATGATGTGGAGGACCTTTCTTGCAGGTCTAAACGATCATTGGCGTTGGGTTCGTTGGTCCTGCATTGTAACAAGATGGAGGTGACGGTCGAGAGCTTCCTGGCACCTGGTGCTGAAAGAACCACGTCACTTGAGCCGTCCCTGGATTCGTGTCCCGTGAGATAAGAATTGATAATCGACTTGACCTCGTCCTGGTGGTATCGCATCCATGGAATGGCTACTACTGCATCCTTGCCGACATCCTGGAATGCCTCGAGCTTCTGAAGGAGCGTGTCCATGTAGCCGCGGAGATGGTCTTGGTCATGAGAAATGTGTGTGAGTTTTCTGAAAGTGTCTTTTGTCTTTGAGCTTACTCCTGACCACAGCCTGTGCATCCGTTTGATCTCTGGACTGGTTAAAGCGCGCATGATCGCGATGAATCCGTTGAAATTCCTGTAGACATGCAAAAGAATATGTGCGACGCGGATCATATGTGCCACCGCATTCGGAGGCCCGTTCTTCGATGTGGAGGAACTGGTCGGTACAGGCTGACGTAGAGCGTTCCATTCCTGAAGTAGAAGATGGGCGACACTATGAGCGACATAGTTCTCAAAGTCAATGCAGTACTGCGCTGGAGACAATTTTCGGTCGGACCGAACCAGGTCACGGGGTATTGCGACCTCTTTGAAGAGCTGAGTATCGATGATGGTGAGTTGCTTGGCAATGACATCTGGGTCCCATGAAGTGATGGTGGCAGTGGCAACAGACTGGATCTGACTGTTGACAGAGTCAACCTTGTCACGCTGAATGCGGACATCTTCGAGTAAGCGACGGTCTCGGGCAAGGTCTCTTGGACCTGAATGAGATGGGCTCCCGTTTGAGCTCGATTCGTGCTTGGCCTGCTCGAAACGCCGAGTAACTTGAGTGAGTGCGTAGTTGTGGGCGAGGTACTGCTTCATCAGCGGCGAGATGGGTATCATGGGTATATTTCTCTTGGTCCTCTTGTCGGTTATCGTAGATATGGTTTTGATGGTCCTCTGCGACATTGATGATGGCGATGATTTGAGCTCCGGTCTCGCCATGCCTCTAGTGGATGACTTCAAGGTGGTACCCACAAGTGACAAGGTTTCTGAAGCGGATGGTGATATCGGTGATGATGAGGCGGCCATCTTTTTTTTTTGGTTGGCCTTTGCCTGCTCCACAATGTCCTTTGTCCTCCGAAGGATTTCCTGCGCATGTGCAAAGAGCTGGGTATAGTTGTCAGGCAAGGACTGGAGCGAATCTATAATTATTTCCAGTGCGTGAGAGTGAGCACAAACAACAAAAAAGGTGAATATTGAGAGCGAGATACCCGAGTAGAATGGGATGTTCCATGGGCAGGACATAATAGGGGTTGTGTATTGTGTTGTGGAGTGTACGGTCCGTCGCCATCCAGCCTCTTTCTTCGTTATCACCATTTTGCCAAGTAAAGTAGATACAGCTCGAAAGGATGTAGCGAGACGAGGCAAGCGGGAGCTGCACGCGTTTCAGCGATGTGCAAGAGTCGGCTGTTTGTACTGCATCCAACTCCTTGTTTCATTGAATATGATGATGGGATTCTATCGCGTACCTTGGTCCCGGAAGGCGATCTGTGATCCGAGGATTCGAGTTACCACAGCATGGGCCTTGAGGTAGGTGGAGTAGGCGCTCTGCGAAGCAAATGTGCGAGGCATGGAAACAGTTAGAAAAGTGGGTCCACTGTTGTGGGAGCTTGATAATCGAGTGCTCCTTGGCTACATTTTTACCTTGAGGTCTCCCAGGTCGTGTTCTGCCTTGGCAGTCTGCAACAGTGAGGCATACTTGGACATGTCTCGGTCCATGTCCATGGTCATGAGGGGAGTGTGTGGGGAGTGTGTCGTGTCGTTATCGTGGTCGTGTCTCCAATTAAGAGAATGAGGTGTAGAAAGGAAAGGGATGTATGTGTGAATTGGAAAAAAAGGGAGTTTCGAACACGTGCAGCTACGCACCAGGAATATCCTGTGATCGCAAATTCTGTGCAGCGCTTCACAAAAAAAAAAAGAGTTGGAGCTGAGGAGTGAAAAAAAAATGATGTATAAAAGGTGAGCAGCAACAACGGAAATGGAGGAATCAGGGAATTGTCATCTCTTTTCTCTTCTCTTCTCTCTTCCTCTTCTTTGTCCAACAACACTCTCCTTCACAGCTCCTCCACTCCTCCACTCTTCCTCACACACCCTCCCACTTCTACACACTCACTCACATCTTCCCACACATCGGACATTTGTCGCACAAGACTCATCACGACACCGTGATCAACATCAGCGTCCTAATCAGCCACTGAGACGTGTCAGGAGGACCTCTCTTATTTCCATTACATACACGCACTACACAGATGTCTCGCAACGATAGCGATCACGACGACGAGGAGGAGTACGAGTCCCTCGGACGAGCCATGGACCAAGACAACGACTCGGACGAGGACGACAGACGCCCCAAGCACTCCTCGTCGTCATCCAAGCACCGTAATAAAAGGCGTCAGGACGACGACGACGACGATGATGATGATGACGACGATGACGACGATGATGACGACGATGAGGATGAAGATGAGCCAGATCACGTTTCCGTAAGAGTCACACATGCTCTCCTTTGTTTATTACAGATATATCACAAGAGTGGCTAACATGTGGCTGACTTTTTCTCTTTTCACTTACACTAGAGACGACACAAGAAGCAAAAGAGACCTGCCAACCCTTTCCTCGATATGGAAGCCGAGGTCGATGACGAAGATGAAGATGAAGATGAGGATGACGACGAGTTTGGTGCTGGAGGTATGTAATCGATTATCCATGCCCCATGCCCCATGCCCCTGTCGATCTATGCAGATCAACAAGAGGACTGAACGCTAACTGAACTTAATTCGTCATCTTTACCCACAACAAGAGGGATTCATTGCGGATGAGCAGGACGAGGCTGCCGAGGCGAACAGAGCATCCAAACATCTAGATCTGGATCGTAGACGCCGCGAGGAGGATGACGTTGACCTGGAGGAGCAGGCCGCCCGTCTTAAGGAGCGGTATGGTCGCAGTCGTTATGCACCACGAAGAGCGTTCCAAGGACAGCAGGAAGACATTCCCCAACAGCTGCTCATGCCCGACGTCCAGTCACCTCACTTGTGGATGGTGCGTTGCAAGCCAGGAAAAGAGAAGGACCTTGTGTTTTCGCTGATGCGCAAGTTCTTTGATACTGAATACTCGGCCCAGCCTCTGGAGATCTCTGCCGCTTTTTCCCGCGAATCGCTCAAGGGATATGTCTACATCGAATGCATGCGACAGGCCAATGTGCAAGCTGTAAGTGTTGGTTCATGGACAAGTGCCTAACGTGATCACAAAGAGGATGAAAAGGTACTAAGTCCGCTTGTTATTCATTTTCATAATAGGCTTTGAATGGATTGAACAATGTCTTTGCCTCCAAGCTGACGTTGGTCCCTATCAAAGAGATGACTGACGTTCTCAAGGTCAAGCACAAGGAGTCTGAACTTCGCCCTGGAACATGGGTTCGTGTCAAGCGTGGAAAGTACGCCATGGATCTGGCACAGGTAATGAACAAGCTTATCAACTGCCACTTTTTCTTCATACCTTGCGTGCATTTTCGGACGCTGACAGTAATAATTCTAAACTTGGAAATAGATCCTCGATATTGCTGACTCTGGAGACTCAGCCAAGGTAAAGCTCATCCCTCGTCTTGATATGACCCCTCGCTCAGATGCCTCTTACCTCCCCGGCAACAAGCAGCGTAAGCCCAACAACAGCGTCGTTGCAGGACGCCCACCACCAAAACTGTTCAATGCCAGAGAAGCCGAGAAGGTCGACAAACTCAACAAGCCTACCTCCAGAGGCCGTGGCGTGTTCATGTGGGGCAACGAAGTCTTCCGCGAAGGGTACCTGGAGAAGGACATGAAAATCTCGAGCCTGATTACTGAGAACATCAACCCAACCCTGGACGAGATCCAAAAGTTTGCTAAGGGTGGCGTCGACGACGAGGATGGCGGTTTGGACCTATCCGCTGTTGCCCTGTCGGCCATGAGTGCTTCGGTTACAAGCCACTTCCAGCCTGGTGAAAAAGTGGAGGTCACTGAGGGAGAACTCAAGAACGTACATGGTGTGGTTGACTCTGTCAGCAGCGATATGATTATGGTTCGACCTCTGGCAGACGATCTCAAGGGTAACATCCTCAAGTTCCCGCCCACTCAGCTCCGCAAGCTCTTCAAGGAGGGAGACCATGTCAAGGTTGTGAACGGAAAGTACAAGGACGAAACCGGTCTGATTATCAAGATCGAGGACAGCGTTGTCACAATTGTCACTGATCTGAATGTCAAGGATATTCAAGTCTTCTCCAAGGATCTTCAGATGGCAGCCAACGTTGCCAGCGGAACAGGAACCATTGGCTCATACGAGACTCACGATTTTGTCCAGCTCGAGTAAGTGACGCAGCGACTGGTCACTAGTTAAGTTAGGCGGATGAAATTATCTTGCTGATTGCCTCCTTCGCTTCTTTACTACTCTAATAGTGCGGCAACTGTCGGTGTCATCTACAAGGTCGAGCGTGGATTTGCCCGTGTCTTGGATCAGAGTGGACTGACGAGAGAGGTCGAGCCACATCTCATCACCCAAAAGCGCGACTCTTCCCGTGCCATCGCTACAGATGGTGAAGGCAACAGTATTCAGGACGGTGATTCTGTCCGCGAGATCCACGGAGCTGTAAGTGGCCCATGGCCTTGGCGGAAGATTTATTTTAGGCTTTCTCAAACCTATTTTGCCTTCTGACTTTCATTCTTGCTTGCTTTGAATGGAATTCAATCAAATAGGGACGCGAAGGAAAGATTCTGCACTTGTTCAGAACATTTGCATTCTTGTACAACCGCGAGTACATGGAAAACGCTGGAGTCTTTGTGTTGTCAACCCGTCTTTTGGTCAGCATGGCCTCCAAGAGCCGTGCCCAGCCAGGAATGCGTCTCGATACCATGAACCCTGCCATGATGAACATGAATCGAGGGGGACCCAATGAGCGCGGTGGTCGCGGCGGTGGACGCGGAGGCATGATGATGGGTCGAGGACGCGGAGGACGCGATGCCCTGATCGACAAGACTGTTACCATTATCCGTGGACCACATAAAGGTTATCTCGGTATCGTCAAGGACGCCTCGGACACAACGGCTCGTGTTGAGTTGCACACTAACTGCCGAGTCATCACTGTCGAAAAGGACAAGCTCGGCTTCCCCAATGCAGATGGCTCAGCTACCCCCGTCTCCAGTGTTTCGAGCATGAACCCACCTGCCCCTCAACGTGCTGGTGGCTACGGCGGATATGGTGGTGGTGGCTTCGGCGGCATGACACCCATGAGATCAGGTGGCGATATGACTCCCATGCACCCTTCTGGATCCCGTACTCCTGCTTGGAACTCTGGATCAAAGACACCAGCCTGGAATGCCGGCTCTAAGACTCCCGCCTGGAGCGCCTCAGCAAGGACACCCAACCCATATGCTGACGGATCGCAGACTCCAGCATGGGATGCAGGCAGCAAGACGCCTCGTTATGGTGGCTCATCCACTTCTGCTTGGGACAGTGGCAGTCGCACACCAGGACCAGCTTGGGATTCAGGAAGCAGAACGCCTGCTCGATCTGCCTGGGGTGATGACTCTAGCACTGGCCATACCAATGGCTCCGGATCAAATAACTCTTACTCGGCATGGGGCGACAGAAACGAGTCTTCTTCTGGCTCAAGTGGATTCCCTCAGACTCCTGCAGCAGGCAACGATTGGATGAACCGCGGCGTCCCTACTCCAGGACCTTTCGGTGCCCCTTCTCCTGCCCCTTTCTCTGGTTACCCTTACACTCCAGGCCCTTCAAGTTACGAATCTGCTCCCACTCCAAGCGGCAACAACTTCCCCGCCACACCAGCTGCTTCATCGTCATTAGGATCTGGAGCTAGTCGCGGAAACAACAGCAATGGCACCAGCCAGAGCAGTGTTGCTACTCCTGGCGCCACCCCTGGCGCTGGATCAAGACTCCAGTCCATTCCTACACCTGGCGCGGCCCAAACTCCTCAGACCCCCGCTGCCGGCTCTGTGGCCCCAATGACTCCAGCCAGTCACTTCCCGCAGACACCATTTATGCCCACAGGAGGAGACTACAGCGGTATGGACTCTCACTCGGGACACGGTGGATCGGGGTCAGGATATGGCTCTGGTTCTGGCTCGAGTGCTTCTTCTGGACCCAGTTTCGACTGGTCAACACTTGACATTGAGGTCAAGGTTGTTGCTGGACCTGATGGCTCGTTTGAGAACGGCCGATACAACGACATGATTGCTCGGACGGTCAAGATGCCCCGTGGCAGCAATATCCCGGGCAGCTCCATGTGCGATATTAAGTTTGTGAGTGGAAATGAGGAACGTAAGGTGATTTCGCTTCCGATCCAGAACCTTCGCCCCACAGTGCCAGCGAAGAACGATGGCGTCAGGGTCTTGGCAGGCGAGCATCGCAATGCCACTGGCACATTAATGGGTGTTGATGTTCAGGACGGCATTGTCAGCTTGCGCGGAGAGAATATGTACAAAGTATTGAATATGTCTGTCCTCGGCAAGTTCTTGGGTGAGCATTAAAAGTAAGCAAGCAGCAAACAAACGTAAGAGATGTGCGACGGACAATAAAAAATTAAGGCACAGCTGCAGGCGCAGCACAACGCCATAAATAAATCACGTAAGTGGGCGTTTGAAATATTGCATTCCATCTCAATCACTCCTTACACATCCACTTTCTGGGTCAATGGCACCCAACGCTCTCCATCTCCCTCTTGTTGTCCAGCTCATCGCTGACTCGCTTAGCTTCAAAGACCTCGCTAATTGTGTCCTTGCTAGTCGCACTTGGCACCGCGCGTTTACGAGTTTTCTGTACGAGGATGTAATTACGTTCCGCTCCAAGTCTGTCGAAGGAGACTTGAAGCAGCCAAGCTGTAGCTACTTCTCGAATACCGCAAGTCGCCTGGGCCTGATCAAACATGGTCACCATATCTGTGCACTCACTTGTCGTAGCGACCAGCTTCTAACCATCCTGGATACAGCCACCTGTGTCAATCTCATCGAAGTCAACGTCGTTATGGAGCCGTTACCACCCAATGACACGGCGAGCCTCGCCAAACTCACAGAGCTCATGGTTCAGAACACCAATCTACAGGCGGTGTCCATCGAGAACATCAACTTTTGCTCGGTCAACCTCCTGCAGAAGCTATCCGAGTTTGTCGATCACTTGGGCCGCTTTCCAAGCATCACATGTGTCTACTTGGACGGCTATTTCCAGTCAACACACAATCGCACCGAGGTCTGGAGAGGCATGGGCACGATAGCGACGAAGCTGCTGGAGCGGATCAAACAAGACAATCACCAGATCAAGAACCTATCGCTGCAGAGACCTGACCTTCTCACTCGATCTAAGCGAGGACCAAGTCTCGGAAAAGCATGGATAGCAAGAGAATCTCCGATCCTTGGCGCAGAATCTCGGGGCTTGGCTCGAGCCTCTGGAGGGAGATGGGAAATTGAACGTCGATTACAAGGATGCGACGGCTCACGGCCCACAATTGCCGTGGTAGAGACAGAAAGCGAGCTTCGACTCGTTGTACCCGAAGAAATTTACCGCACACTCGTCGCTGACTTTCTGCAGAGATACCCAAACTGTACCGCAGTAGCTCTTCCGGGACCAAAGCGAGATCAAATCCAGCAGTATGTATCTCAGTGTTCGAGACTGAACTCGGTAGATGTGCGACAGATCTACGACCCATTGGACCTGAGTAGCATTTTGATCCCTGGCAACGGCTTATCATCACTCTGCGTAGAGTCGCCGCACTGCAGCTCCGCAATTTTTTCGCAACCAATCCAGCCGACCACCACTGAATCCTTGGTCAGCCTCGTTCTGGACACGTCCGGTATATCCATGAATAACCTTTTCAGCATCCTTGCCACCGCGACCATGCTTCAAGAGATCCAGATACAAGCCGTCTACATCGATGGGACAGAGTCCTCCGAGATCTCATTGTGGGCCAGTGCCGACCTTCGCAAAGTTGTGTTAGGCCTCTATCTCACAGGGCACAGACCTGACCGACACCAGGACATGAATGACGACCGTACGCGTTGGAGAGACGAGCCAACAGGCTCAGCGGAACGCTCAACAGGAGCGGCCGCACGATTTGGGTCATTGTTCTTGGATCAGCTCAACGCGCAACATGAGCTCAAGGAACTCGAACTCTCGTTCAACCATCGGCTATTTCCAAGGTTCTCGCCTCTCTTAGACCTCTCCTTGGATCCCGTCAAAGGACTGCCGCGGCTCTGCAATCTCGGTCGCCTGGAAAAATTCGTCATCCATGGATTGGCTCATCATCTCGGCCGCGCAGAGATCGAATGGATGCGCGAGTACTGGCCGCTGCTCTTCTCCATCCAAGTACCACTGATTCACTGCTGGCTTGGGGAGGATGACGCCATCACGAGCTGCAGAAACATGTACCGTGGCGGGATCCCAAAGTACCAAGAGTGGTTTTCTCAGCTCAAGGTAGCCATCCCAGCTGAGTGCTACCGCTGCGATTGGGACCACCACGTGAACTCGGTGTGGCGGGGAGATTATCGACTCGGCACAGGACAGCACTGTGGATGCCAACGTATCCAGGATGGGATGAGTGGCGAGATCACCTGGGATGGACCCGATGCCCTCAGGAGCGAGGCAGAGTATGAAGACAGGCAAGAATGGCTCGCAGAGGAAGACGCACTTTCGGACGAGGTGGATCAGTATGACGGGCTGTACATGGGTTGGCATTTCAAACGTAGACCACAAGACCATACTAAGTACGCGCGCAAATATAGATAATGTAGAAGAATAGAGGCCAAAGCCGGGCGCAATGCGAACAGCAGAGCGAAATACGACTCGCCCAGAAAATCGATATAAATCCGTAGTAAAAAGATGAAAGGGCAAAAATGAAGAACACAGAAATCGCGTGCTCCTGGACCATATGTGGGTCTGGATTGTGCCACCAAAATCGTTTCTAGCTTTGCAACCACGGTCATCACATCACACAACTAACAACCCGAAAGACAATGAACTTGCCCAAGAGAAACCAATCCCATTCTGCCGAAAGACCAGTGGTGGGTTCTATGGGGACACATAATTGTCGAGACATTCCGACGCTCTCTTGCTACCACTTCCGCTGTAACAACTCTCACGCTTCATCTCCTTCGCCATTACTCCCACGCCCCTCCATCATCGCCTTTGCCACCCTTCCTCCTTTCTCTTTGGTTCATCTCTCTTTCTTTTTTATTTCTCGCCCTTCATTTTCTCTTTTGCATCTCCTACCTTTCATCCTTCATCTTCATTACATCCTCCACCTTTCTGCCATCTTTCCTTTCCTTTCATGCTTCGCAACACCATGGCCAGCACTACCAACATCGAGCTCTTCTGCCTTGTGGATGGAGAGTCAATGGCGAGGGTATTCCCCGTCAAGCTATCTACCGATGACTCCATTGGGGAACTCAGGAAACTCATCAAGACTGAGAAGGCTCCCGAGTTTGATGACATTGCCACGAACAAGCTCACCCTCTGGCGCGTCTCAATCCCAGTCACCGATGACGACAACGAAATCCCCATTCTGCTCAACATTGTCACCAGCGACAAGAAGACACTCGGTCCAGCGACACGTCTTTCCAAGGTATTTCCCGAGGAGCTTCCAGAGGAGACGGTTCACATCATCGTCCAGCGTCCGCCTCAAGGTAATACAGACTCGCGTACTCATTCACATCTTGCATTGTTTCATATAACTAACCTTAACTCATACGCCTCTTTGCTCCAACATAGTTCATACTCCTATCCCCGCTCGAGCCTCGACTCCACTCCCCGGCTACCATCGCCGAATCAATCGTATTGTCATTGAACTGACGTGAAGTCCAGCCTCTAATGATCACGTGCCGATGCCTGAAGAGTGGCGCAATACTGACTGTATTTCCATTTCATTCAAAATAGGAGAGGAGTGGCAACAACGTGTTGCACAGATTGAGGACGCCTTTTTCGCGGATAATTACACAGGCCTCGTCCAGTTCGTCAGAGGTGGTGCGAACATTCCGACAACAGGAGGAACACTGGATGGTCTACCCTTTGTTCTTCCCCGAGCAGGCGGGAAAACGAACCAGCCCAGTCTCTTGTTTCTAAACCTACCAGAATCGGTCGAGACACAGGACCCTCCCAGTACTGCCGATAGAGCGCTCGAAAAGATTCGTGGGCGAGCGATTCCCCTTCTACCTCTCTTCGGTGTCTCTGGGTGTGGGAAAACGAGGACGTCGATTGAGATGCTTTTCAAGAACTGGGGTTTCTATTTCAACGGAAGCGGCACGGATTGGGGCTCTGGTGATCTCCTCAGCTTTCTCGAGTTAGTCCAGCAAAGGAAACAATACCAAAATTGTGATTTAAGGAGCAACACCCACGTTCACATCCTGGCACTGGCTCTTGTTCTTTCTCGTGTCATAATTTTGCACCACTGTCTCAACATTGCGGAGCGAGAAGGAACGACATTTACTTGCAAACACTGGATGCTGCTGCAATTTGGTTTCCGCACGATGGGTGTCGAGGACCTGTTTGCCCTGCTGTTCACGTCGATTGCGGATGAGATCCACCTTCACTCCGTAAACATCACAATCATGAGCGCCTTCGCTCAAGAACGATTCTCCAGTCTTCGCCGACGCCTTTTGAACCTCAGCTTCAACATGCCCTCCCAGCGCTTTGGCTACAAGATCCTTTTGGTGATTGACGAAGCTCAAAATCTCGGTAAAGAGGAATTTGGAACTTTCCTTTCACAACAAATACCTCCGGAAGCTGAGCGACGAGCCGGAACTGCCTCTATTGACAACTACATGCGACCGATCCTCTTCCCCTTTATTGAGGGGTTCTACCATATCTCCGCCGACCAGAACGACTTTTGTGTGTTACCTTGCGGGACTGGCCTCAGCATTCTCGACATGAAATGGCTCGAAGACTCGGCTCCTGTCACCAAAGGTTACCAAGAGCGGCTTAGGCCATTCACCGATTTCCAAGGCTGGGAATCGCTCGAACAAGTCCAACACTACCGAGATCTTGTGCGTTGCTCGCTACCCAATGCCGACGCCAGAAACATTTTCAACAGCCGTGTGCCGGACGAATCGATACCAGAGCTCTTTGCACGGCTGCGTGGGCGTTTTAGGCCCATTGTTTCTGCTATCGGTAAGTAAGGTCGAATATTTACTGTTGCCTCAAGCTAGAAAGAGAGGAAAAGAAGAAGCGGAAGACGGCGAAAGCAAGTTGCGCTAACCGATTATTCAATATTTAATGATAGAGCGCATGATCATGCCCAGCAATGGCAGGATCGATTGGAGACTGGCGATCAAGGAAACAGAAGATACCTTGTCATCAACAGAGTCCCGGCATTATTGCAAAGGAAACATCGTCTTCGACATATCGCAAATGATACGAAGAGTTCACAATTTCGAGTCGCGATACGCAAAATATCAAAACATACGAACCACCCTCAAAGCTTTTGTGTTGGAGCACTACTTACATGGGCGTCCTTTGCTTCTCAACAAGAAGGAGGCGCCGCTGGTGGAAGCTTCTGTCGGGAGAATCCTTAATTTCGGCGAAGACACGACGATGGTCCTCGATGAACCCTTCGCACTGCGCGCTGCCGTGAACTATTTCCGTCGATATGATCCGGACTTTCACAGTGTGATCTGTTCGTTGCTCGGTTCGGGATCAAATGCATCAGATCATGAACACCAATGGGAAATGGCAGTGTTACCTAGCCTGGCACACGTTTTCCACGACAAAATCCTATCCAACACAGATCTAGTTCGGAACAGGGTGAAGCCTCACGATCCCATTCTGGGTGGCAAAGCCGAAATTGTTGGATACGTCAATCACCTCACCCTTGGGACCGACTTCGAAGCTATGTCACTGGATGCGTTTCTGGATGCTCATGTCCATCACGGCTCACGCAAAGGATGGGAAGCCAGTTCCGCCGTTTTACCATCCTGCCGAGATGCCCTCAAGATCTGATGTTGCGTTTGTTCTTCGTCTCGACAATCATGGCTACTGTCCTGTTTTCGTTCAATTGAAGACGCGACACAAGATGACAAAAACAGGAACCCAGAGTGCGTTTTCTACGGTCAAGTCTGAAGCGGTCCAAGGTCATCTTCAAGAGACGATGCTTCAGACGTTTTGTACTGGCTATCCTAAGCGGTTCCTTGATGTTGTTATTGCTTATCCGGCCGAGCTTGCAGGTGTCGAGGGCACATTTCCGGAGGTTAGACGAAGCGAGCGAATCTGTTCTGCCCAAGGAGACACACCCCAGTGCATTTCGCTGAGGATTGACAAGAACAACATACACGACCTCTTCCCCAAAAGTCATATGCAGGCACTGGATTTACTGACGGGAATCAAGCGACAGTTGGACCAAACTGAGGGGGGCCAAGGCAGCGATGATCAAAAGGACGAACCTGCGACGAAGCATCGTCGGTGCGAGGATGAAGGCGAAGACTCCCACAATGATGAAGACGAAGACTCCCACAATGATGAAGACGAAGACTCCCACAACGATGAAGACGAAGACTCCCGCATGGACTCTAACTAAGTTGCTCTTGACTTGCAGCCTGCTCTATGATATTTCCGGTTGCACAGATGTACCCCATCCTCCATTCCTCCCTAGTCTTTCCATGCACAAAGGAATTAGCGGAAAAAATAAATGGCGCGAGAAACGTCTCAATCCTCCTTTCTCTTTCCATTCTCCACAATCATCTCTGACCTCAAATAATAATACTCTAGAGAGTGGTCTTTCCTCGATCCATCTCTCGACAATGAGGCAGAACTATAGAATCACCTTGATAGTTATATCTAGAGAATTACTTTACATGACGTCGCAAAGAGATTATGAAAATTAAACGCTCTTCATTCGTGTGACTTTCCTATTACACGCTACTGCCTGCTGAAGCCAACCGATATCGTACTGGAAAGCGAGGTACTTTTGGTGGGGCACGCATTTGATCCAAGGCTATGTAGTCACTGTTTTAGAACAGCCATTCGTCAGTAAAGACGTGGAAAACTACTTCTTCGCCACGGGCCCGGTTATCGGCTTTGGATCTGGATCAAGAATATATGTTTGAACACCTCATGATGAGCTTTTTTTTTAACGAAACACTCAAAATGTGACCTCCATCCGAATGGCCACACCGTCCCCAATCTCCGAGATGTGTGAGGCTCTCGTCGGCAAGGTGACGATTATTGACTGGAGGGACCCTAGATTCGAGCAAGGCACGATCCACAACAATATGTCGATGGAGGAGTTCATGGACGCGCATGTCAATCACCAGTCAATTCGGAACAACAAGCCTGTCTCATCATTTTACTTTCCGAGACCAAGCTGTCGAGACCATATTCATTCGGATCGACGCCGCAAGGGTCGTGCCTGTTTTCGTCTGATGAAGCTGCATCAAAGGTCGTCCAGTTTTTCTGAGAAGGATTGGAATGACGCACTCAGCACAGTCACTGCACCCAAGATCGAGAGCCACGCGAAGTATTTTCATGACTACTGCCAAGACAAGGTCTACATCAGCATGATCTTCGCGTACCCTACCAAACAGAGCTCCAAGTTGCCAGCACTTTCAGATCTCCCAAAGGACACCAGTGGTGTGCAACAGGTCGTGATCAATGTCGGCGATGACAACTTCGGCGAGATCTTCCCCAAGGATCATGTCGAGTTCATCGATAGACTCAGAACGTGGGAAAGCGCTCAGCCAGCGACGATGACAGTGATGCAAGGATCGTTCTAAAAGCCGAGAAGAAAGAAGTCGATTGGTTGATCTGACGCCATCTTCAAGCTGAAATAAATATTCTCTGATTCAACAATATCCGGGTCAATAAGTCTGTGTCAAACCAGTGGCACACCTGTGTAATATGACCTATGGCAAACAAAGAAAATGTCCCACCAGTGAGGACTTAATCAAATGAACTACATACTTGGCGCGCTATTATTGCTCTTTCATCCTCTCACACAAATATCCCTTTTGCACATTGAAATCGTCACATCCTCCCCAAAAAAGCGCAGACGAAATTTTTTAGCGGTGCCACTTGTTGCAATTTTGCTCTACTCTAGTCCATGTCTGCTCTCCCTTTGATTTAAATTTCGCTCCCTTCTAACCTCAATTTCGCGCTTTCCCCCGATCGGAGGGGGAAAGGCTAAGGAGTATGGCAGCATTTGATTGCTTTTGGATATGATATCCTATGGCAGAGGCGAAAAACGTCGAAGTTGCTGCAAAGGGCTGACGAATTGAAATCTAATGCGAAGCAATCTTAAAAGTTCACTGCAAATTTTTCAATCTGCACCTTGACGATTTATTGCCCACCTGCGTGCTTTGGTCGTACTGTAGAGCGAATTCAACGTGCAAAAGGGATAAAGTTCATTCAGCCACAGTAGTCACCATAGCCACAAGACTAGCCACCGTATTCCTATGTACGTCGGGATAAGAAAATCATCTAGGAATAGGCCACGACGTGCCCTTTATTTTCATCCACTATTTCTTTCGTCGACATCGCTGGGAAAACCACAGAACCATGATCAAATTACCATGCTTGAGAAAACATGGCTAATAATTTTTAGTCCACGCTGTCTGTAAGCCATGACATACAGAACACAATACAAAGGCCTCGCTGCACTCAGTTCGCTATCAAATTTGAAGCGGTTTTGGCATGGAGCATGATCGTCAAAGTTGAATTGGTCCAATTGCCGAGGCAAATCTTCCTCTTCAGAGAGATCGTGACGAAAAAATACCTGGTTTGATTGGAGACAATACGTTCTCCATTGCTGACGCGGAGGACATAATAAGGTGTGAGCGTGAGCGGAAAAGAGTAGGTGTGTGTCGCGAAATAAGAAAAGGGATGAGTGGCAAAAAAAGGGAGAGACGAAGGGAATCAATAGGGCGTTTCAAACCTGGACTTGGTCCAAAAAAAAAACAGCGCATTTTTTTTTGCACAGACAAAAAATACGGCCACAAATCGAACGAAGATGCGACATGACAAAGCTCCGCAATTTTTCCTTCACGTAAAAAAAAAGAGAAAAAACGGCCTGTGCAACAACCGCATCCTCGGATGCGTTTGCCCCCACCCTAACGCATTCTCAGATGCGTTAGCTCGAACCCTGACGCAAATTTGCGATGCACATTTTGAAAAAAATGCGGTCAAAAAAGTTCAGGTTTGAAACGCCCTACTCGAGTAACGGGAAGAAGCCGGGCTAAAATATATAAAAAAAATGAGTGACCAGAATTGGATGTGCGCACACCCAACGCACACCCAGCCACGCACACCCAATTCGGGATTTTCATTTACATATATGATAATATATTTAATTCACCGCACACCCAACGCACACCCACGGCACATACCCCGTCTGAATCGGATTTTTTTTTTTTTGCTCGGTACTAGAATTTATTTCTGCTCCGTTGCTTCTGATGTTCAATGAACCAAGCTCTGTATATTAATGGTAGTGAGTACCACCATGCTGCCATTATGTATGGGAGTGGTGCGCACTTTTGCTGCACTACGATGGTCAAGGGACGCCCCATATTTTATGATGGGATGAAGTCATGCAGGCTACCGAGGCTGACCATCAACAAGTTGGGACCACCTAGCGGATTTCAGATGAACCAGGTTTGGTACTTGAAAAAAGATGCAAGCATGTACCATCTGGACAACAACAACCAGTAGCCTTACATTCTCTCACTGAGCCTATCACTACTTCATCCAGATCGTCAACATTTGAGCAAGAGAAAGACATAGATAGACCCTCCAGAACGTACAGCGAGGATGATGAAGTAATGGGCACCGGCGTAGAGGAGAAATCTAAACAGAAGACACGCTACCCAATGGGGCTTTCTACAGGCATAGTTGGGCCGAATGGTAGAACGCCAGTATGTAGAGGATGTGGCCAGACAATTGACCGTGGCTCCCAGCGTCTTATCCTTAGAACATCAGTCAATGCGGCAAAATTTTGGACCACAACAACATCCTTTCACTTCAACGAGGGCTGCATAAAGGGATGAGAGAGGATCTGCAAAAGAAAGCAAAGGCTTTAATCTCACCACTTATTTCATCCCCATATCAATTGAGCACCTCCTCCCCAAGCAAAACCAAAAGGCAGC
>KN042423.1:576350-693332 GCA_000739165.1 Podila verticillata NRRL 6337
TGGGATGAGCGTGATCATTTGGGCGAACAATAAAATAAGCCCAATTATTTACTGTAATAAACAGATGACTCTGTTGAAATTCCCCTTTTTCATCTGTGAGAAAGGAAATGCACAGAGACTGCGGAATCCTTTCTTGAAAAAACGTGATCAGAACCGTCAGTTTTGGAAAGCCTTACGAGGCTGGAAAAAACGCCATGCTTATTATGATCACAAACTACGACCAGATGGCATGTCTTTGGGGGTGTTGTGTTTTACGCGCATGTCAGGTGCTACGAGCACTATGTGTACTGCGTGCCTGGTGTGTTGCAACGTTCCAGCACTCCTCCAAACAGGAGCAGGCACCTCTTTCTGGGTCGCTTGCTTCTGTCCTCTATCGGAATTGACGGAACACAAAGTAGACGGGCTCGAGGAAACATCACCTGGCTTTAATATGGCACAGTGGGATCCTAAATTCAAAAAAAAAAAAAAAAAAAAAAAAGAGATGATTCTTGGTCCAAGAAAGACAACTAGGAGCAAAATTTCCAGAGGATTCCTACACCAGGATGTGGATTTGCTACGGCGACGTGGCGAACTTGGGGAAGCCAATGGGAGGCCTAGGAAGAATTTACTCTTTTCTTTGACAGACTGCGACCATAAAGTCGGGTTTACTTGGAGCAACGGTTTCTAAATGTCTGGTGGAGCAGGGTGCCGTCCCTGTCTGGTGCGCTCTCTTTGGCCTTTTGAAAATCCAAGGGAAAGAAATTCACACCTGGATGCAGTCATGTGCAGCAGGTCTCCGGACGCAGTTCTGCTCCTGTCCGACTGACTAAAGTTGTTTGTGAGGCAATGTACAAGCTTGGAAAACAAGGAGAAAGAGTCAGATACGCGAGAAAAAAGACACTTTCGATGTCTACTCCTACGTAATGGGATGTCTCCTTGAAGTACCTGTCTTGCATCGGGTTTGAAAGGACTCTGGCTCGAAAGGTTGTACGCGACTGGACAAGCAGTAAGAGTGATTAGGACCTGATGGGGAGTTGGCTATGCTCTCACTTGCCCTCGAGTCTGTTGCGTGGCAAAAGTTTGAATGCGAACAAGTAGCCATGACGCGGGATAACGCAGTGGGGAGAGGCACTTCCACTCATTGAGGTGCAGGAATGTGACCTGAATACGCCCTTTGAGAAAATAAAAAACGATGGGGGTGGGGTGTTTTTAAAGAGCTCGACATGCTTTCCGCCTGGAAAGCTATTTAAAAACGACAGCACCTGTTGGAGATCGATATCTGTTTGGTACTCTACAAACGCAAAAGCCGTAAACTTGTTTGTGGTCGTAGCGCCCTGTTGATACCTGAAGACAATTATGTATGCATATCACATGACGATCGGGTGAGTAGCGCGTACAACGAAAGTAAGTAGTGTGGCTCGCAGTATCAGTTAATACCGTCGTGGGATTCCATAGTAACCACAGCACCATTGGCTTGACTGGAACCGTATACACAAACATGAGTAGTGGTGCGTTTCAAAAGTTCGGGAGTGTGGTATGCTGCATGGCGCCATTAAGGGACCGAAGTGTCTGGAAGGATAACCTTTTAGGAATGCCGTTTAGGATCTGACGCATCTAGTTAGAGTAGTTCTAAGGAACGAAGCACCTAAAGCGGTTGGAATTTGAGGTCCGACTGGGGTCCGGCCTTTTGGGATCAGACAAGGAGTAGGGCCATGGAGTAGTGGTAAGGCTTGTCTTTGTCGCTGCAAAGTGTGTTGCCTACTGTGTAATGGAACCAACAGGGTGGAGTACGTCCTGGCTTTGGCGCCTGAATGCTGCACATGCGGGGGACTCAAGCAAAACTTGAGAAGAACGGAAGGAGTATTCGCCAGTACTCTGCCCAAGTATTCTTAACAAGTAGTTTGACTCCTTCAAAGCACTGGAGGAAAACTGAGAATCGGTAGACGCCCTTGAGCAGACGCCCTTGAGCAGACACCCTTTGGGCAGACACCATTTCTTAGCAGAGAGGGAGTAAAAGACTAAGGACAAAGTAGCTTCATCTCTGCCTCCAGTGACCTTTGTCCAGGCAACGTTGTGGTAGCCGGAAGTGGAGATGGAAACTCTTCAGAGTCTCCTTTTCTCACGGATAACTTTCACAGTAGTCTCGGCCAAGTGTCTGGATTCGCAGAAAAAAAAGAGCGAAATCAGTGCCACCCTACCTTTCCTTTCATTCCCTCTAACAAGTTAAGGGGCCTATCACAAGTCAACCATGACCACGACTAATCCCCTGAGACGCATTTGTCAGAGTAAATTTAAGGGCTTTCGATTTTGAGTCCGAGTTCGTATTTCATATCCCCATCATTTAGTTATACCAAGTTAACCAATGGACTTGGTGAATCAGAATCCACGGGGCAGTCGAACCCTTTTATCTCGTTTCCCGTCAGTTCGTTATCCGAATAACCACTTTAACTAGTGAACTTGGTGTATCAGGAAACCAACTGACGGGAAACGGGATCAAAGGGTTCGATTGCCCCTGTCAGTTGGTTAATGAATAATCAAACTAACTAGTGCACTTGGTATTCAGAAAACATGGGAAGCGGGCGAAAAGGGTTAGAAAATTTGTTTTATTATTATTAATTCTCAAGTCCGTGGTCCGTGGTATCGCTGCAGCTTTTGTTAATCGATCATGATCTATTTGAGAGATGGTGGTCAAGCGTCATCATTTGAGGCCTCTGACTTTTGGTGCTTTGGAGCGAGTGGAAACGAGATAGCGCGCATTCGGCCTAAAGAGTCAGGCTTGTAGAATGCAGGTGTTCGTGTTATGATCGTCCACTTTGTGAAAAAAAGCATTCCTTTTTTTTTTTATTTTTTATGGGAGTCTTGCCAGATACGTTCAAGTTCGTGCCCCCGTTACTCCCTTGCGACATTTCGACCTTGCAACATGTTTCAGTATGGTACACTGTCAACATCAAGGAACTAAAGTTTGGCAAACATGTGGCGACGTGGGATTTGTGGCAAGTTGGGACCTGTGTACAGGGCGCATGTTCATCTCGACTCTATGAAGAGCTTGACAGATGATTATCCCATGCAACGAGAGGAAAAATATAGATTTCAATGAAGAGGAACTGAGGGATTCCGTGTGGACTTTGTGGACTTTGTTGGAGTTTGTGGGGATGGAAATGAAGCAAGGACCATGTGGATTACGTAATGGTCATGTCACTAACCTTGCCTCCCTCCGGCCAATCCTTTAGTGCCATCATCAGCCAAAGGATTGGCCAACAGGGTAAGCCTAGTGTCCCCTGCGGTAGGTATTTCGGAAAGAAATCAAAAGTTGTCTTTTGGTTTCCTGCGAATCAATATTGCAGTCTTTTTACTAGGCCCTAAAAAAGTGTTAACCTTTTTTTTTTTTTGCAGACTTCATAGCCCGTGTTTTTTAGATTGAACCATACAGAAAAAATAAGCCACTCAGGGTTTGGAGGTCGAGGGCTCGGATTTGGCCAAACCGGTTCTCTTGTGCATTTTCCGAGGTGCGCTACTGTTTTTTTTCTCATCTTTTTGGAAGGAGATGGTTTGAGACGTTCTCGCTCGCTCCTTTCGTTAATCCTCGCAAAGTGTACTTTGCATGGAGACCGACATCAAAGCCAACACAACAAGACCTTGAGCGTGCTCGCAAGAACATGCCTATGGCAACTTTTCACGCTATTTTGGCGTTAAGGGGCCTCACAGATATGCGAGTAGAAATTTCAGTCCACGTTAAATCTCATCGTGTGGCTGAAAAACCGCGCATCCACATTCATAATGCAGAGTTAAACCGTCACAGTTAAAAGGGAAATGATTGGCTTAAGGGTTGTAACCTATTCCACAATCAAAGCTTTAGACATTATGTCCTTGCGGTGTAATAAACAACTTATGAACAACTCCATCAGTTCTTTTCCATATCGTCTCTTGTTTGCACTTTAGTTAAAGGACACCTGTGCCTACAAAATGTGTCAATTTCAGCACTTTCAGAGAAATAAGGCTACCATTTGAGCTGAGAAATGCCTTGAACGCGTTTAAAAACACGTCCATCGTTCTGATTTCAAACATGTTTTCCACAATTCAACGCCAAATAACAGCACGACATCAAAACATCTTCTTTTCTTCTCAAACTCCTCAGTTATATGCTCTTTTTAATGAGGAATCCGAAACTACCAGCAGCAAGGTGTTTGTCTTAACAAAACATCGATTTTTTAGACGTTAAAGACAAACGGGTCAGCACATTTACAAAGATTTTGCAATTTTGCGGTGCCTACAGCTCTATTTTAACGTCAGTTCTTAATAAAACGCCTTCAAAGTACCAAGAAAGGTAGAGTGGGATATTTTAGAGGTAGTAATACAGTATGGTCACTGAGGCACAACTTTTACATGTCAAGAATGTGCACAGAAGTGTCGGCAGGAAGGGTCTACTTTGAGCCTAGATGACACTCAAAAACGATTTTCTCAATGGATTCATATCGTGAAGATTTCTACCTTGGCTTAAAAGAACCGCATTTACAGTGTCTTTTATTTGAAATAATAGCGAGATGTCCTGAATATCTCTACGGGCGTCATTCCCAGGTTGCAATAGTATCCGCATCAAGGGCTCGGTGAAATTTCCACTCCACCGCATGTAAACTGTGCAAGCCTCTGATTGGCCACATTAAAGTTCTCCAGTTGCAACTGTGCCAGGGAGTACAACTTAACATGGAGCTAATGCATATATTTTATTTAACGGAGAGCTATAACACTACTGCAACGACTAGCGTCGTTCAGCACTACGTAAGAACAAGCTTGAGCAGAATGTGAACAATAGAATCTTTCATTACTTTTGTTGCCCAATGGTCTTTACTTTTGTCTCTACACAGCTATCTATACTCAGAATCACTTGACGAGACATCGACTAAATGTCTATTTCTTTTCGTATTGCCTATCACACTTCATTACACATTAGTACCAACCAGCTTCTCACACAAAGGCTGGATCTGATAGTGGATCTCATCCATAGTTTCTTGCATGCTGTCATCAATGTGTAGGGGTGATACTATCGTGTCCAATCCCTTTGAGAAGTTATTCTGCGCTCTCTAGATTTGCTTCTTGGCCTTGCGCGGAATGCTCATCACAACCTCAGCATCCTCCACCATGTCCGCGTCCATGGGTATTACCTTCGTGTTAGTCCATCTTGCATTTGGTCGCTTAGATTTCGTTGGTGGTATGAGGAAGGCGCATTGCATTAGTTGACACAAAATATCATTGGCAACATACCATGGGTTCATCATCTGAATTGGTATTAGAGCCTTTGAGGACCTCACCAGAGGTATAGGGGTTGCAAAGTTGTTGAAATGTCTACAGATGAGACGTGTGTGATCCTGTTGCTTTGAAGTAAAAGCAGCTATAAAACACTGATTTACAATAGACTTGATGGCAAGATTGCAATCGACTGTCGGTGTACCATTATTGCTGGTAGAGGTAGCCACCAGGGAGCACTGATGGGAAGCGTTGAGCGTGTAATGATAGGCGGCGTTGGACGATGATGGGTGCCAATGGTTAATGGAGAGGATGATGAAAGGTATAACGGGCTAAATCTCAATTCAAGAGCAGATTCAAGGCACTGTTTACCATTTTTTATCAGCCACATGATGAGATTTTATGTGGACTGTAGAAATTTGCACATCCCTCAATACCCAGGAGTCGGCTTTTTCTGATAGAAAATTAGCAGTACTAAGCTGCTCACGACTACATTTTTGTTCCACACCTGTGCAAACCCCGCTCACTGCTGGGCATGGGTGGATTAGTGGATAATTTTATAGCTCATTTCGACTACTTATTTGAATATTCTCAGCAATTTCTTTGTCTCCTTTTACATCACTGTCGTGCTCTTGCCAACAATGCCCTCCCCATCCTTAGACAATTTGATCAGCGCTTCTCCATCCACCCGCATCGTGTGCCATTCATCCATCACCACAGCGCCTAGCGATTTGTAGAACTGGATGCTTGGCTCATTCCACTTCAGCACCGACCACTCCAGCCGTCCGCCATTCATCTCCGCCACCTCACGGGCCAGCTCGCCCAGCAGACGCTTCCCGACTTTCTGGCCCCGCACCGACTCTTTGACAAAAAGGTCCTCGAGGTAGATACCGCCCTTGCCGCGCCAGGTCGAGTAGTTGGTGAAGTACAGGGCAAAGCCTACGGGCTCTGGGGACGAGGGCAGAAATGCCAGCAGGCACGAGGCAAAGTTCTGGGAGGTAGGGTGACGTGGCGTGAATCGCAGGGTATTGAGCAGGGAATCCTCGGTGGCCTCGACAGTCGATGCGGGCTCACGCTCGTAGCGGGCAAGGTCATGGATGAGAGCGAGGATGGCGCCTACGTCGGAGGGTGTTGCAGGGCGGACGGTGATCTGAGTGGGCGACATGTTGTTTGTGATTTGTATGAGTGGGGTGTGTGAATGTCGGGATTGTGGAGAAGAGAAGAGAAAGAAAGAAAGAAAGAAAGAGAGAGAAAGAGAGACAGACATATTTATAAGAAGCAATTAAGCTTTGGGCTAAAAAATACTAGATTTTAGTTCTTTCAGGGACTGCGTAAAATGAGTTCCTTCAGGGACTGCCTAAAATGAGTTCCTTCAGGGACTGCCTAAAATGAGTCACATGTCTGGGGCCCCCAACAAGTTGTTCAGTCTAGAGTTTTTCGTAGTATTACCTCTTATCACAGTTAGCTTCATTTTAGGTATCCCTAATGTAGTATTTGTTATTTTTGTCTTTGACCTCGGTTTTCTGGTTAATCTGCTATCTTGCGCGTACCACACGGCATGCACCACAACTATTTCTGCCCCTCTCTCCCTGTGATACTGGGAAAGTTCTGCAAGTATAATACTGCAAAGTACGAAGCAACTATTTTTTAACCCTCGGAAAAAAAACAATGAACGAACTTATTTCATCACATAGTGTTAAAAAACTGAAAATATCCTCATCGCACTTTTCTCTATTCAATCTAGAATCATTTACTTTGGTTGGGTAACATATGTGGAGAACTCAACAACTGTTTGGACAGCTTGAGAGCAAAACTGCGGCTGCTCTCGGTGGCAGTTAGGCTGGGTCCCTTGGGCATCAATGGTTCCACCAGTTGGCACCACCGCAGGCGACACTGCCACGCCGTCTTATGCGTCCTTTGCAGCTGTATTTCGTCCGACGACGGGGTATAGAGCGGCGCCATTGCTGGCTGGATTCCCTTGAAGTGTGCCGCGATCGTGTTCCAGTCTCGTCCATGCTCCTCTAGTGTCTTCTCAACCAAAAGGTGATCTTCCTCCGGCTGCCAGACCGTGTGCTTGATCAAATGTTTGTACGAGCATTCAAAGACACGTCGACATGGCAGCTTATTCCAACCTGGCATCTGCTTCACGAGCTGCGTCCAGTCAATCCCTTGAACATCGTCACCGGCCTGCAAGATCTTGTAGTACTCGTCCTCCGTGACCCGAGCGGACTTGTCCGACATGATCAACCACCGCTGGCGGATTGAGCGCGTGGTCCTCCAAGGCAAATACCGTTGCTGAATATCGCTCCATCCAGATCCTAATTCTCGGATTCCTTGATCTAGCAACTTCAACTCGTCATGGCTCCATGAACTCGAATTCTGAGGCTTGATCGCAGTCTTGTCTTCCTCCAGTGGCCCATAGACGACGTCCATGTTCTGGCGCAGATACGACCAGTGCTCAATACAAGACGTGGGCGACAATCCACGCTGAACTTTGCTGGCGATCCAGCGCCAGGTCCCTGGTCGAGTCGTTTTCGATCCAATTTTCTTGCCGTAGAACCGCATCGCCTGTTGAAGTTTTAGAGACCGCTCCTTGGTGAACATGTACTTTTGGCGGGTCGTAGGCTGTGACTTGAGCAGAGCTTGGACCTGCTGGCGAAACTGGCCTGGATCCTGTTTGGAAAAATCGCGTGTAGCGTGGTCAAAGAACCGCTGGCAGTCTCCTGGCGATCGTGGAGAGCAGGATACCGAGAGGCGGTCGAAATCCGATCCGTACTTCAACCACAGCTCCCAGAAGGTCGACTGTTCCACTTTGGTCCAACCGGTCGAATTCAAGTTCACGGGCATGTCAAGCTGTTTCCAGTGGGATCGACACTCCTCTGGCGAATGGAACCCTGTGCGCTTGGCAATCTCTTTCCACTTGTCGTCGTCCGTGCCGAGTTTGAGGACCTGCTGGATTAGACTGGTCTCCTGGTCGAATGTCCAAAGGACCTTGGTTCGCGAAAGCCGCATGAACTGGTGACGCAGATTGTCTGCGGTAATATCCTGAATCCTCCTCTTGGTCCAGCTTGAGATCCGTGAGCGATGAGACGCAATGTCCAGAGACTGCTGTTGGAAATCTTTCAAGATTCTGTCCCACTTGTCCTCTTGCCCGTATTTTTCCACCAAATCAATAATCATTAGTGACTCTGCCTTTGAAAATGCCACCACCCGAACAGCCGGTGAAGGTGCTGAACTCGAGTTATCTGACGATGTTGCGCTCTTTTGGGTTTCTGTGGAGGCCAACTTTCCCAGATCGGCCCACTTAGCCTTGCACGCTAGAGGTCGAATTCCTAGATCTTTTCCGATATGCTTCCAGGATTTACCCTCTTTCGCCAGCTTGTTGAGCATTTCGATCTTCTCGGGCGTCCAAGCGTCCTTGAGCGACGGATCCAAGGCCGTGTAGTACCTGGTGTAGCAGGACGAGTAGGGTCGGTCCATCGCAACGCCAATCTGGGGCCACGTCTTGCCCTCCTGAAGCAAGTCAATAATCCTTTGATCCATGTCCTTATCCCACGACGGCCGGACGAGAGTCTTTGACTTTATGCTGGCCTCCGTCACTGTGAACGGCTGGACGATCTTGAATCTGTTTGAGAGGGCATCCGCGGCTTGGACTTGGGCTTTGTGGATCATGGCGCTGAGTCTGGTGTGGTCTTCAATTTGTGGCGGGATCCAACCGTTTTCGAGCGCCGGGCGGATAATCTTTAAATAGCGAGTGTAGCATGTGGTGAAGGGCCGGTCCAGTAAGTTCCCGATAGCTCTCCAATTGATCTTGGCTTCGTACAGGGCCAACATGATGGCGTCGAGTTGTGGGTTCCATTCGTGTTGCACACGTCTAGTCGAGGATGCTTTTGGTTTTGGTATTGACGTTGACTTTGCGGCTGGTGTGGATGCCGAACGTGGGGGTATTGAGGACGACGATTTTGTTGCCGCTGTCGACGACGGGGATCTGGGGAGGACTTTTGAAGTCAGTGCCGAGGAGGACGAGTACTTCTTAGGGAACAGCAGCCAGGATCCGTGCCTCGGATGTGTCCTGGACGCGATCGGTTTTGGTGTCAAGGAGCTATTTGCCCAGTGCGAAAGAAACGCTTGGACGGAGAAGGGACGAGAATCATGGCAGGTATGCAGTGCTGTTCTGCTGAACCCGAAAGACTGTCCAGTGCGGCGAGCCGTGTGTTGTAGTGTATTGAGCATGGTTCATCCCATTTCATGAATGAAGCAGAAAGAGAGAAAGTTGTGGATGGGCCTTGCTCCGTGTTCGCTTTCATCGTTACTTGCCCTGAGCATGTTTCAAACAACAAACATAATAGCAGTCACTTTGATTTTTTTTTCTGTCTTTTATGCGCTCTGCCTCCAACCTTCTCCAACCTTCTCCATCCTCTCCATCCCCTTCTATCACCTCTCTTTCTTCAGATTAACATGGGTCGCAAATTCTCAAAGCGCAAGAACGCCCCTCCTCGCAAGGAGCGCGACCCCAACGCCACCTATGTCGCCGTGATCAAGGAGAATGCCAAAATGGAAGAGTACTACAAGGCGCAGAAGATCATGTCAGACGAGGAATGGCCTGTTTTCTGGGAGCATCTCAAGGTCACCTTGCCCACCACTTTCCGTATCACCGGTACTCGCAGGTGAGCACTGTGCCTAAAGTCTGAGCTGCATATCAGAACTACAATTCTTATGATACATATGACGATTAACACTGTTTGGATCCCTCTCAGCCATGCTGTTGAGATCCGCGATACGGTCAAGAACGCCTTTGTCCCTCATCTGCGCGACATTTCGGTCGACGGTGTGATTGCTGATCCTCCTCGCCCCTTGGCCTGGTACCCCGACGAGTTGGGATGGCACTTTGATGTCCCCCGCACTCTGTTGAAGAAGAGCCCCGAATACGCAAAGTTCCACCAGTTCTTGGTTGCCGAGACCGAGGTTGGCAACATCAGCCGTCAGGAGGCCGTGAGCATGATCCCTCCTCTGCTCTTGGATGTTCAGCCTCAGCACTGGGTAAGCAGGGACAACAACCATGTCAGGACAGACAAATATCATTAGGCATCACGGACCACAACCTAAACGCCATCATTCAATTTTAATCTAGGTCATGGATATGTGCGCTGCTCCCGGATCAAAGACTGCTCAGATCATTGAGATGGTTCACGCTAACGAACAGCCCAAGGTTGTTCCAAGTAAGGCTGTTGGCCCTTTTTTTTTTTTTTTTTTTTTTTTTTTTGATCTGACCAAAAGGAAAGAACCGCCATTGAGACCTTTCAGGACGCAGAAAGCTAATCGCACCCCTTTATTTCATCGACTTGTCACTCTGGACTATTTAAACTTTTTCAGCTGGCCTTATTCTTGCCAACGATGCCGACTACAGACGCAGTCACATGTTGATCCACCAGACCAAACGTCTTCAGTCGCCTTGTTTGATGGTCACCAACCACGACGCCTCACTGATGCCCAACTTGAAGTTGGCTCCCAACAAAGCCGGTGAGGTTCTTCCCTTCCAGTTTGATCGTGTTCTTTGCGATGTTCCCTGCAGTGGTGACGCCACCCTCCGCAAGAACCCCATGGTCTGGAACAACTGGACTCACGGAGGTGCTATGGGTCTTCACGGGTATGTTTACAGTGTATTATGACGATAAGACCGGGAGACAGCTTAAAGTGGATATAGTACTAATTACTCGCCGTGTACTTTTTTTTGACTTTTAGAACCCAAGTCAACATTTTGCAGCGTGGTGTACAGATGCTCAAGATTGGCGGCAGGATTGTGTACTCGACCTGCTCATTCAACCCCATGGAGAACGAGGCTGTTGTTGCCGAGATGTTGAACCGCGCCAATGGATCTTTAGAGTTGGTTGATGTCAGCCATGAGTTGCCCGAGTTGAAGCGCCGCAGCGGTATATCGGACTGGAAGGTGTTTACCAAGGAGGGCGAGCTTGTCGATCGCTTCGAGGATGTCCCTGAGAATGCCAAGGGCAAGTTCTACACCAGCATGTGGCCACCAAAGAACGCTGGCGATCTTCACTTGGAGAGATGGTAAGGGCTATCAGAAATAAGCTTAAGAAAAAGAGTGTGGGATCCTGGATCACTGACGTCACATATCTTCCAACTTTGTTTTGCTACTAGCCTGCGTATCTACCCTCATTTGCAGGATACTGGAGGATTCTTTGTTGCTGTGTTGAAGAAGACTGCTCACTTTGTGGTTCCTAACTCTTCAAGACCCCAGACTGAGAAGCTCACTCCCACTACTACCGCTGAAGACAAGGAGGAGGACAAGGAGGCTGTCGTTGAAGAGTCAAGCACTGGTGATAAGCACAAGTTGGATACCCCTGAAGAAAGTGAGGCTGCCAAGAAGCCCAGAATGAGCCGCGCTGAGCGTTTCGGTGCTCCTGGACCCAAGGAGGAGCCTTTCTTGTTTTTGGACAGCACCAACCCTGATGTCGAGTTGTTCTCCAAGTTCTACGGCATGGATGAGAATTTCCCTAAGGATCAGTTCTTGGTCCGCTCTGAGGGCGAGAAGAACAAGACCATCTACTTTGTGAGTGAGGCTGTCAAGAGCATTCTCAAGTCTGAGGACATCAACCGCCTAAAGGTTGTCAACACTGGAGTGCGCACTTTTATCCGCCAGGACTCTAATTCGCCTGCCGAGTGCTCATTCCGCGTCCATGCAGAGGGTATTTCCATGATGCGTCAGTTCTTCTCGGACGCAAGAGTGATGGCTGTCCAGCTGGCTGAGGTCATTATTCTGTTGCAGTCGCCTTACCCTAAGACCTCAGAGTTCCCTGAGCATATTCAGGAGAGACTCACTGCGTTGCCCACTGGATGCTGCATCTTTGAGTTTGACCCTTCATTGGAAGAGGACAAGGACAAGCCCAACCCTCGCTGGGAGGGCCAGGGATTGACTGGATTCGTCAAGGGCAAGATGGTCTTCCCCGTCTGGAAGGCCCAGGTCAGCTTCAACATGTTGTTGAACAAGCAGGAGCGCCGCAGTCTGGCCATGCGTCTTGGTGTCGACTGTGTCGACTCTCCCCATGTGGTCGAGGGTGGCGCTAAGGGCACTATTGCCCTGGCTGCCGCTGCTGCCTCTGGCGATTCCGAGACTGGCTCTGCTGACACCCCCATGGATGATGAAGAGGAGGCCAAGGAGGAAGAGGACCAGGAGTAAACCTTTCCATTTTTTTTTCTGTACCATACGTAATACGCAAGCATTAGATTATAAACAAATCGTTTGTTCATCATATTCGGCGAATTTTTATGGCCTCCATAGCCTTGGCCATGATACCAAACTTACCCTTGCGTAAGGTCAAAAAAACGCCTTGAAAATAAGACTATGTGTCGTGACACAAACATGCAAACATGCAAGCAAACAACAAACACTCAAGCATGATGTTTTGTGCACATGTGCCCAAGAGGACTATAAAAAGTCGGTCAAACTCTTTCCTCCTTTCTTTTGCTCACTTTTTTTCCCCTCTTGCAACACTTTTTCTCACACTATCCACTATCGACCCCTCCTCCCTCCCTTCACCCAAAAGACAAATAGCCATGTCCCCCTCCACTCTCTCCGTCACCACCCCTGTGGACTCGACCGTCTTTGCCACCGTCAAGATCTCCAACACTGAGCAGGTCCAGGCCGCCGTCGAGCGTGCGTCCAAGGCCCAGAAGGTCTGGAAGAAGGTTCCCGTCCGGGAGCGTGTCGCCCTCGGCCGCAAGTTCCTCGAGATCCTGGGCTCGCGCAAGGACGAGCTCGCCAAGGAGCTGACCATGCAAATGGGCCGGCCCCTGCGCTACACACCCGGTGAGATCAAGGGCACTCAAGAACGGGGTACCTATATGGTCGACGTGGCCGAAGAGGCGCTCAAGGACGTCGAGATCGAGGACCCGGCGCTCGTGGGCAAGTTCAAGCGGTTCATCCGTAAAGAGCCTGTCGGTGTTGTGCTGATCGTTGCTCGTACGTGTTCTCTTTTTTTTTTTTTTTTTTTTTTTTTTTTATCACGCTACTGTGAGAAATGAAATGATGCCTTTAAATGCAAGACTCGGGCCAAAGAGACTTTCTTCATGATGATATGTGCTGACGTGTGACGCACGGTTGTGTTCAACATACGCCTTTTTTTTTTTTTGTCTTTGTCACAATTTAGCTTGGAACTACCCTTACCTCTCATCACTCAACGGTGTCCTTCCCTCCGTCCTGGCTGGCAATGCCGTGATCCTAAAGCACTCATCACAGACCCCTCTCTGCGGCGAGCGGTTTGGACAGGCCTGGTCCGAAGCTGGTCTGCCCGAAGGAGTTTTCCAGGTATGATTGTAGTTATTCACAGAGGCGCAGACAGAAGGGGACGAATTTGTGATCATTTTTCCTGCGTGGGACCAGCACAAGAATATGCGATGGTGTGCATTTTTTTGTATTGTTTTATTTTCTTTCTTTGTTTTACTTTCCTACCTCGATCATGAGGATGGCAACTCGCATTGCTCCACGGCAAGATGGTTTGAAATCGTTGGAACCAAAACAGGGAAAGGGAAACATACCACACAACAAACAATAATATATGTGATACTGGACTCTACGTGTGGAGCTGGGAACCCACAAATATATGGGTCAGTCTGTGTGAGAGTGTGTGCGCACGCCCACAGGGATCGAAGGAGTAGAGACAGGGATTGTGAGCATTGTGCTTGGCTTTGTTTGGTCGTGATAGACGATAGGTGTGTGCATGTGTTTATGTGTTGTATCTCTCTGTGTGTATCCTTCGTCTCATCCTTGCCGTCTTACTGCGATGTGTTCATGTTTTGTGGATTAAAAAAAGTGAACAAGTGAGCAAAGTAGAGACGCAGTTTGCATAGTATTCGTCACAAAAACGAACCATTTCCAACATTTCTGCCGAAGTGAACAACAATGAGATATAAACTAACTCACAATTTCACTCGTGGAACATATTTAGTGCATCCACATGTCACACACCGATACAGAGTCCTTGGTCAAGAACCCTTTGATCAACTATGTCAACTTCACCGGCTCAGTCGAGGGTGGCCACCAGATCCAGAAGGCTGCCAGCGACAAATTCATTGGTAAAACACACAAACACACAGGACGATCGGGGGTTTCTTAGGACCACATATTGACCTACACGTTTACATTCATTCTTGACAACCTTGGAAAAAAATATAGCCACTGGTCTTGAATTAGGCGGCAAGGATCCCGCCTACGTCCGACCTGACTGCGATCTCAAGTACACAGTCGAGACTCTCGTCGATGGTTCGTTCTTCAACAGTGGTCAATGCTGTTGCGCCATTGAGCGTATCTACGTCCACGCCGATATTTATGATGCTTTCGTTGAGGAGTTTGTCAAGGTGACCAAGGTAATGTCGGGCGTAATCAGCTGTATGAATTATAGATCATAGATCGATCACTCCATGCGATGTGTGGGCTGACTCGAATACCCGTTCGTGCTCCGCCTATAGAACTATCGTCTCGGCAACCCTCTGGACCCCGAGACCACTCTTGGACCCATGGTCAAGACCAAGGCCGCCGACTTTGTCCGTGAGCAGATCGCTGAAGCCAGTACGGAGAACTATGGAAGACATGGATCGCTTCGATAAAATACAAAACGATCAACATCTGGATCAAAACTCTTACACCAACTTTATTTATTTTCTATTGCCATCCTTTAGTTGCACAGGGCGCAAAGGCCCACATCGACGTCTCCCTCTTCCCCACCAACAAGGAAGGAACGCCCTACCTGGCCCCCCAGGTCCTCACTAACGTGACCCACAAGATGCGCGTGATGACTGAAGAGTCCTTTGGGCCCGTGGTGGGTATCATGAAGGTGGCCTCGGACGACGAAGCGATCCACCTGATGAACGACTCGGATTTCGGCCTCTCCGCCAGCATCTGGACCAAGGACGCGGATGCCGCCCTGGCGATCGGCGACCAGATTGAGACTGGCACCTGGTTCATGAACCGCTGTGACTATTTGGATCCTGCGCTTGCTTGGGTCGGCGTCAAGGACTCGGGGCGCGGATGCACCCTGTCCAAGTTTGGATACGACCAGGTCACGCGCCTCAAGTCCTTCCATTTGAAGCTCGTCACTGCTTAAAAGAATGTTTTTTTTTTGTGTTGGATAAATGCGTAGTATAAAAGAAAATACAGACATGTTCTTCAAATCCAGATCTATGGTCAAAGATCGTTTTCACTCTATTTCGGAAGGGTCTCAATAGGCTTATAGCTTGGTCCCCATGGTGATATGACTCCGCACCATCAACAACCGGTCCAGCGCCCGGCCCTGCGTCCCCGTCGCCGCTTCTTTCTTGGCATCTGCCACAATTTCGGCTAGCACTCGCTCCATCTCCTCCGTCGTGGCATCTTCACCTCCTTTCCCCCTTTCCCTTTGCCTCAAGAACTGCTCCTGCTCCGACAAGGTCGCATGCAGCGACACTGCCTCGTCTCTCCCATCTGTCCCAAACGGCTGCGCGTACACATCGGCCGCGTACGTTCCTTGCTGCAGCAAGTACTGCACAATATCCTGGCGTTCCGAGGGCAGGTGCTGGATCAGCGACAGGGCCGAGAACATAGAAGGGCTGACCATCTCGGCAGAATAGTGGAACCGGCGACGCTCTTGCTGGTGCTTCTCCAGCCCGGCAGCCTCGACCTCGTCCACAAAGTCCGAGTAGTTGGTCGAGTGCAGAAAGGCAAGCACCTCGCCGCCGTCCTGATGCTGCTGGAACTGGACGTCCCGGGAGAACAAGGGCTGGGCTGACGAGTAGGGAGGTGTATAGGGCTGGTAGGAAATTGGGGGTTGGGGTTGTTGTTGTGGAGATGTTGTTGGTGAACTTATTGTGGTACTTGGTCCTGAGATTTGCGAATTGACTGTGGACTTTAGATATTCGAGGAAGGCGGCGTGGTTGGCGGGCGTGAGATTCATTGGCTGGGATAGATGATTTTGGTACACGTTGTCCGGAGGTAATGAGCGAATCAGTGTTGGTTCTGTTGTTGTTGATGTCGTTGGAAAGATGGGTCTTGAGGCTCCAGTTGTACTCCTGATCGCCGAAAACGATGGTGGCTGGTAGGGCTTGTCATCGGTGAGGGTTGAGGAAGATAGAAAGTTGTCCCAGTCCATGGTCAAGTCTCCTCCTACGACTCCTCCTCCAGCCTCCGGTCCTGATCTGAATCCTGGTTGTGACGTTCCTGAGGCTGAGGAGGAAGTACTCTGCATTGTCTCCAGTGCACGAGTTGCTTGTTGATACGACGCCGAGGATGAAAACGCAGCCTGTTGCTTGGCGTCTCGACCACTTGTGCCAAGAAGACTAGACGATGTACCATATCCACTCTGGGGGCGTGTTGGGTCCAGGGCTGTAGCAAGACTCTTGGCAGATCCAGCGATTGAGCCCAGCAGTGACGAAGTATTTGCGTTGGACAAGGTGGAGGCTTTGCCTTTGCCTTTCGAGTCTGGATCACCGTTTAGGCTATTCCTGTCGTTGTTGGCTGTTGGATCCATGCTGTGAACGAAGTGGAGGTGGCAAAAACTATCGCTGGGTATGGTTCAGAGCAAGGCTGTTGTTGTACAACGAAAAAGTTTTCTGGAAAGTAGAAAATAGATGCGGAGCTTGTTAAACAAAAAATAAACTGCTGGATGTTGCATTTAGATGAGCCATCTGCCAGTGTCCTGGAGGTGGGCTGTAGTGTCTCATTCGTTGTGGAGGATGGATCGTTAGTCGTTACCAGTTGATTGTTGATGAGACTCAGGGCAAGGCTGGGTTAGAGGGTTGTTTGAGAAATGAGGTCGAAGGATTGATCATGTGAGCTCAGCTTCATGGTTGCCTCGACTCCTGCTTCGCTTACTTTAAGCATTCACGTGAATACGATCGATCGACTATGTAGTCGATTTTCTCTCAGAGGGTCCGGTCTCCATCGCCACTAGGCCACGCCGTGACTCCTCGCGTAGGGGCCGACATGGAGACCAGACGAACTATGGCTTGGCGTGTGTCAGGCTAAGGACGAGTTTAGTCATTAGGTGGGCGCTGTGATATTTGTTTGTCACCAAAAAGAGGAGGCGATCAATCAGATTTTGACGGTGGCGAAGATGGGACAGGATAGGTGGCAAAGATGGTGGCGTTGGTAGATAAACAAAGAGATGGTGAGAGAGATATGATGACAAAACAGATCTTTTGCCGTTGTTCCGTATGATGATAAACACGCGTTCACCCGCATTCTCAACCAGTATTGGACACTCACCTCCTAGCCAGACATCCATGATTAACGTATCGCTATACAGAACGATGCTTATCCTTCCATGGAACGGAATCCCTCCATTTGGATCCACAAAGGGATGGTTTCTTGTCAACTCGGCAATTGCATGGCATGTTTGTCGGTATGGTGACAAAAAGAGACTTTGCATCCTTCCCGTCGGATGCCTATTCGCGAAGAAACCGCCTGTGCCTGGAAAATTGGACAAATCGCCTATGGGAGAAAAATAAAATTTTTAGAGTGGGGTGAGGTGAGGTGAGGAGGTACTCGTCAGAGATTGAGACTCATAACCTGGCACGAGACTGAGCTGGGCCTGACTCAGCTCGGATGTTTCCCAAATGTCTTTGAAAATGGGAGAAGCCCACCCATCTACAGTCGCCCAACACAAACAAGGTCTTGTCTTTGGTACAGCCCTCATAGTCGCCTGGAGGCGAGTGGCCATCTTATTGGCCTGTCATCGTCCATCGATCGAACAAGCTCACGATCTGCGAAGAACTGCGATAGTCATGGGGTGTAAACTAAAGACAAAAAAAAAGAGGTGGGTAAGGCTAGGAGAAGAGAAGGGTAAATGTAAAGATGGCGCTTCCTCATACCGTCGTACCTCCAATATGTAGATAGGCGCACCCATATGCACGCCTTGTACGCCATTCTCCAGATCAGACACGCACACATGACCAGTTTATCTTTATTCGTTCTTTGTGAAGAAACTAAAGACATTTGGCGCTCGGTTGTTGAGAAAGAGTGGCTCATTTAATGGGTCATTAGTATGGATGGCAAGTATTCGCATTCACAAAAACACTTCACAAGACACGTCACAAGAGTTGCTACAAAGTGGCATTCAGGTTTTTGCTTTTTGTTGCATAATGCGAACTCTTCGGATAACCAGATTTTCATCAACATAAACACAATGCCGGAGAGGTGGGGAGCGGCGCGTGCACTCACGTAGAATTCACAAACTTCGAGCAAGACACAACATGCAACATGCAAGAATGCAAGATAGGGCGTCTTGTTTTCTTTGTGACACCATGGAGGGAGGAGGGGGAAGCTTGCTTGCATGCTTGGAATGGGCCAGGATAAAAGAAATTGCCAAGGATCGCGTTTACTCTGCCAAGTGGCCACTCTTCAGCCTGCGTAGCTGTAAAGGAGCCAAGACGAAGGAAGAACGAACACAAGGGGCTAGGGCGGGTACCCATCCATCCCGATCGGCCGAGTTCTTCCTCGTCTTTCTCGTCTCTATGTATGTTATGTGTCGTCTAAAATATCATCCTTAGCTTGGCCCGCTTGACACGAGCACCTGCAATTGCACCTGCAAACTATAGACAGTTGGATACATGGCACTAGGACGCGCTATTGTTTGACTGAGCCAATCCAATATCCACATGCTCACCACTCACCCAAGTCAGGTTGAACAATGTCGCATCCATCCCGCTCTGTCCAAAGAGCAATAATTAGAGAAAATAAAGGATGGAGCACAAACAACATCCAAGACCGAAAGAAACGACTTGTACTCTTCTTGTTCTTCTTTTCTTTTTCTTTTGCAGCCATATGAAGATTCCTTGTGCTGATAGGAAGGAAGCTTACTGATCATGACAAGAAAGCATGCGCTTTTTTTGTTCGTCGTCGCCGTTTTCCATTTTGGATCCATGCATGGCCTGTGATCCGCAAACTGCTTCTTAGGGAGGAAAAGTGTTGAGGTTCTTCCCTTTCTTTTGGAAGTGAACTTTTGTTCATCCTCTTCACTGTTCTTGCTAGCATTAGTGATCAGTAGCATGAATTGCATTAAGGACATAGGGAGAGCTGTACGTGTATGTCTACCTCATCTTGCAGAATGAATGAAAGCAAGAGGTAGAAAAAGGGCTTTATGGGGTTCTTCCGCCTTTCAGACCATCTCTCTCTCTCTCTCTCTCTCTCTCTGTGTGTCTCTGTGTCTGTATATCCAGCTCACGCTCACACACGCACACACGGCTGGTCCAACCCAACGGCTGGTCCAACCCAGTATCTCGTATTACTAGCATGTGGGCTAATCCATTAGTCCATGGTGCCGGATGGAGGATTTGGGAAGGGGAAGGGGGTGAACGAAGGGGGTGTCCAAAGAAAAAATCAAAAAATAAATACACAACAAAGTCTTTATCGATCTAGCCGTCGTAGACTAGGCATAGGAGAAGAAAGAGGCATAGGAGAAGAAAGAAGAGTTGCGTGTTCTTGACGGTGGTTTTTTTTTTCTTGTTTTAGGAACGCATGATGGAGACGGAGGTCCGAAGACAAAGTGAGAGAGACGTCTCTTGTTTTTTTTTGCTCGTCAATAAAGAGAGTGAGCGCGCAGCACAACAACAAGATAAATCTAGGATCAGGCTGTTCGGGCTTGCGCAATCCTGTTGTGCAAAAAGCTTAGTCGAAGGACCACAAAAAAAGATATGGAGCAACAGAAATTCCGGCTGCGGGAAGAAAGAAGGAGGAAGAAGATCCAGGTGCCGGGATCCAGGTGCCGGATCAAGGATTGCGAGATGCGAAAGAACAAAGAGAAGAAATCAAGGATTATTGTCTCAGTGGGATCATTCGACGTTGAGGATGAGCCATCGTGCGTATTGCGCAAGCGGGGGCTGGGATTGGATCACGCACACGTTGGAGTTTTTTGTTCGCTTGTTGGAAATAAATACTATATTAGTTGTTTCTACGCAACACATTTGTACAGATGATACTCCAACTACGTACGATACTACTCAGCAAACAAAGTCAACGTGCACACACGACACACATCAACACACTCTTTCATCCTGTACACACACTAGTCTTGTTGTTAGTGAATATAGTGGATGGTAAGTGTCGCAGTAGATAACTAGTTTTTTTTGTCTTTTGTGTTCAGCGAGACGATGAGAGAGAGAAGACAAACTGCGGTCTCTTTTTTTTACTTTTTTTGGGGAGGAGCGAGCGAAACACTAAAAGAAGAAGGCAACGATGCACGCAAGGATTCCCTCCAAATCGATGACTCGAAGTCCATCTCTCACTTTGAGAATGAGTCTGTGAGAGTGACTGGGGGCAAAAGAAAAAAAGAAAAACGCTCTGGCTGAGAGCCAAATGTGTCCACGCAGCCGACCACTCGCAGCCCGCCAAACAAACAGAGAGCTGTTGCCCAGCCAAAAGAGAGAAAGAGAGCAAGCGAGCGAAAGTCGAGTCAGTTCCTGCTGTCGCTTCTTGCGCTGGGTTGGGTGGCCATCTCGTCTCGTCTTCCGCTTCTGTTCATTTTCATTTCTTTCCATTCTTCTCATCACTTTCCACTTGATTTGCCACCACTTCACATTCATCGAATCAGACACCCACCTCTCTCACTCACTCACTCTTTCACATATCCCACTTTTTATATTACTCCCTCGTCTTCCTCCCCCCATCGCACCATGTCTATTCGCATCACTGTTGTCCAGAGCACCAAGGGAATCTAAAAAAAAACAAAAGACATTCAATTCATATTATTCACCACTACACACCATTTTTTTTTGATCTTTTTTTTTTTTTTTTGAATAACTCCCTTGGCTTCAAGTCTCTTTGTTTCGACAACCTTGGTCTCTCCTTCAATCCACCACACCTATAGTATTTTCATTATTTTTATCCATTTGTATTCCTTGCCCGACTGTACAACTTCTTTATCTCTCTTTGTCATATTTATTTTCAACCCGGCTGTACATCATCCAACCCAAAAAACAACAAAAAACAAAAGGTAAGCGTAATCAGCAAATTCAGCGATGAGCCACGGATGCCTTTTGGCCATCTTAATCCCCCGAAAATAACTTCTCGGTTGTTTGGAGTGGAGACTGCGGCAATGAATCAACATACACGTCAGGCACCAGGCACCGTGTGGGATTCAGTCATATGACTTTTGCAATGTGATGTCTCAATTCTCCGATGTGAGGAGGCAGCAAGAGAAGAGGGGAGCAAAAAAGACAAGGTTCTTCGACTGTGCCGCAACAACAACAACAAAAAGAGTTTGGATGATCCATACTCCCTATTATTCCATCTCCCTCAATCCTTCTTTTGTTCTTTTTGTTCGTTTGGTTGGGTTGGGTTTCTCCTTTTTCCGGATTTGAAATTGATGATGCAATCGACGAATGGTGAACGCATAACATGTTCAGTGGAAGAGAGTTTTTTTTTTGCGCTGGGTAAATGGATTCCTTGGCGGGTTCAGATTTACTCCGGCCAAAAGAAGAAATTTATTTTTCTTTTGCGGGTCCCGTGACACATCGCCTATGTCACTTCCACACATCACATAACATATTTATGCGCTTTGCATAAAGGCGCATAAAACCCATCGATTTTTTTTGAAGTGCGCTCGCTCGGGTGCTCTGGCTCTGAGTGTCGATTGCTTTTTTTTTTCTTTCTCTCTCATTTTTATTGCTTGATCGGGCTTATTGGCAGAGGCCAAAGAGGCCAAAGACAAAAGAGAGCGTCCATTCGTGTCACCGTCCCAGGACTGGACGACCAAGCCCAAGTCCAAGGACCTTTCTCTGCCTTCTTTTTTACTGCTGACTTTGGTCGATGGCCTGCTCCGCCAGTGGGAGTTGATTTCGAAGCGGGAGTCTGAAAATCAAAAAAAAAAAAAAAGGGCGAGAGGAAAGGGAGAGAGGGGGGCTTTGCAGCTGTATTTCGAATTTTTTTTTATGCGACTGAATGACTAAAACCCGCAATACCCGTAAGGAAAAACGGATTATTCGAATCGAGAAGTGCGTAAGCGGAGATTGAATAGGATGACATATTTTTTTTTCGTTCTCGGGTTTGACCATAAACTGAAATTCTATTCGTGCGCATGTATCATTGGTGTGCCCCTCTCTCTTTCCCTTCGAGTCTCTGACATATTCCTATAAAAGTCTTTGGGCAGCCGGAAGCACCCCCAATCTTCACATTGCAAACAACCATTGCACACCACATGCACCCTCTTCATCTTTACTAATACTTTCGACTATCCTTCTTCATCCTTCTTTCCCTTCTCTCTTATTCAGTTCCTTTTTGCCTTCTACTGTATTCTATTATTCTCCTTCTCTTGTACACAACCATATAATATCCACTCTCACCGCATCCAACAACAGCCAACCAACCAACCAACCAGCCAACCTTCCACTTTCACAGTAGAAAGCCTTTTCTTTACATACACACACACACACACGTAGCGTAGACACACTCATCCTTACTCACTTATCGCCCTCGCATTACCAAACAGCCCGCAGGACTTTACTCACAAACTCCAGAAAGCTAAAAAAAAACATGCTGTGCCTCCCACTGAACCAGCCTGGCTTCTGCGCCACAGCACCTGCTGCGTCCGCAGGGACATCCGCCACCAACTTTGACAACACCTACTCATACCCTTATAACACTCACACCCTCAACACTCTCACCTCAACTTCCTCATCCACCAACACACCCTCTTCCTTGTACAGCTTCCCTCCACCTCACCACATGTCCACCTACGACTCATTCTCTACCCCCGCGGCCTCCACTCCTTGCTCGGCCATCCCCGCCTCCCGGTCTTGGCAACCTTCATCTGGAAACAGCACCCCCACCCCTCTCATCCTCGACTCCTTGGCAGCCAGCAAGGTCAACATGGTCGAGAACCTAGTCGGTACAGTTGTCTAACATATATCCATTCATCTTCTAATCCTTGATATATCGATCGATCGATCGCAAAAAAAAATAATCCCTTGATACTAATATCTACTTGTCGTTGCCTCTAATCAAAACAGATACGGCAGCATTGATCATTGAGTCAATCTGGCCAAGCCCTGTCGGTGGCCAATATTCACCAAAGGCACCCGTCATTCCCCTCCACATCTTCGTCAAAGAAACTCTCAGACGATCTCGCACCACCCTTTCCACCCTGCAACTCGCTCTCTACTACATCTACAAGGTGCGCAACCAGGTGCTTGCTGCTCAGGAAAAAATTCGTCAGGATCAGATCCAGCACTTGCAGCAACACATGGCCCATCCTCCCTCCCCCAGCGGATCCATCGACACCCCCTCCGAAGAGTTCAAACAGCGCGACTACTTCAACAGCATTACCACCTATGCCAAGAACAACAACAATACCCTCCCATTGACCCCTCCCGGAACCAACAATACCCCAGCCTCGCTCTCTCCCTTGTCCCTGTCGTCCTCCGCCACCTCGTCACCCATCCTTGCCAAGTCCGAGCCAGTCGGCTGTGGCCGGCGCATGTTCCTCGCCGCATTGATTCTTGCCTCCAAGTTCCAGCAGGACCGCACCTACTCTAACAAGGCTTGGTCTAAGATCTCGGGCCTTCCCGTCTCCGAGATCAACCTGAACGAGATCACCTTCTTGACCTTGATTGACTACCGCCTGTTTGTTTCGCAGGCAGTCTTTCAAAAGTGGGTTATCATCCTGACCGAGAAGGGCCGTGTCCGGGATAGAGCATCCTTGACCCGTAGCTACAGCGGAAGCGATTCGAATGGATATGTGAACCCTTCGCCTCCTGTTCGTCGCAGCTCCGTCCAGTACTGCAACAATGTGATGCCTTCTCGCATGACCTGTGTCACGGCCTCGTCGCTGGAACAGCCTCCTGTTCAAGAGGCACCCCAGCTGCCCTCTTTTGCGCTGTTTGTTGGTGATCAAAAGTCGTTTCCCAGACCCGAGGCCCCCAAGTTCGAATTTCCTATTTCGGACAGTGCCAAGCCCTCTGGTGATACGTCCACGACTGGGCTGGTTCAGCCCGAGACGGTGCCTCGTCAGCAGCAGGGTATGGGTTCGTACCTCACCCACCGGTGGGTTCAGGCTCAGCGCCGTGAGTTCTTGCGCTCGCGCATGTTGTCGATGGGCTACAACCCTATGTCGGCTCCTACCTCGTACTCTACTCCTGTTGTCGCCAAAAATGGCAACAACTACGAGTCCCTGCCATCGCCCGCTTCGTCCGTCTCTCCTCAGGGCATGAAGGCTTCGGGCTGTCCCAAGCGTCGTGCCACTGAGATTGAAGAGGATGCCGAGCGTGACTCTCGCACCCGGAGACGTCTCAGCGTCTCTTTCCTCGTCGACTGCTAATCGTACTAGTACCCTTTAGTTCTCGTTCTTTTGTTTTTATCTCATCGTTCCTAGCCTTTCATTGTTTGCAAAGAATTTGCCTTTTGCTTGTTACTTTTATTTGTTTGCCTACCATTGTACTGTACCATCCTCCTGTAGATTAGTCTTAATAATCGTCCTTTCTATTTTTTTTTCTTTTTTCTTTTTTCACCTTTTTTTTTTTTTTTTTTTTTTTGTCTTTTCTTTTCTTTCAATCGATATTGTTGAAAATCGTTGAAGAATGGAAAAAAAAAGAAACGAATGAAAAAAATAAACTGTACTTTTCTTCTACACGACATGTCCTTATTGTTGGAAGTATTGCCTTGACCGCGACGAACGACAGGATGTATTTGAAGGTTATTGCTCTCGATCACTTTTTCTGTGTGTCTCCGCTCCGGCCCTTCTTTCTTTTGTTCTCTCCACAAACGAACCCCATGTGAAGACGATTTGTGATGCCGTTTATGATTGGCTCGCACTCGCAGGCAAATCACACGGAGGGACTGCTTTTTATCGTCTCTTGTTCCCTTCGCGCGCAAGGAGTTGGCAGACAGGCAAATTGGGGAGTGTCCAATTGAGCATGGTCAGCGGGGAGAGTGTCTCATTTCATCTCCCTCGCAACTATCACGCCCAGTCCATCCATCCTTCCTTCCTTCCTTCCATCCTTCTATTCCTTTCAATTCAGATTCGCAATCCAATTCGATCTAACCATACCGACTCAACAGACCACAAGTAGACAGAGAGAAAGAGGGAGAGGACCATTCTTTCCACCATCCATCCAACTCCGCTTCGCAACATCCCTGTCACACACAGACACACACATACGCACACATTCAACACCTTCCCCAAAACATACAGACTCGAACGAACATACCCCATTGACCCACTTCCATGATTCGTTCCAGTCCATCCATCCCCATCCCGCGCACTGTGCCCGTGCTGCCGCTCCATGACAAGGTGCTCCTGCCCGGCGTGGTCACCCGACTGCAAATCTCTCGTCGGGACTCGATTCCACTCTTTGAAAAAATTCTGCGTACCTTTGACAGCAAAGAGCTCAGCAAGTGTATCATCGGTGTCTTTCCTGTCCGCCTCCCACCCACGACCACCCTTGCGATCACAGAGAAGGGCGAAGAACCCAGTAACAACAACACTAACAACACTACAGGAGGAAAGAGCAAGAGAGGCGACAACTCGCACCATGGCGAGCTTATTATCCCAACCCCGGGTCCCATTTACCCGACGCCAAGCTCCGTGGGCGATGGATCCTACGGTCGTTCGTCATCGTCGTCTAGCCAAGGAGCCTTGAACCCAGCACACATCCATTCGACGGGCTGTGCGGCTCGGCTGGTCCGCCTTGAGCGAGCCGTCGGCGGATTCACTGTGGTTTTGGAAGGTAAACATGTACTCTTTCTTCTTGCGCTATCATCCCCTTTTTTAGTTTCCTACATTTCTACATGTCTGTTCTGGAGCTTTTTATCACCATTGAGCACAATAAGTTTGACAGATGGGAGGACCAAAGACACGGGTGGTATCACTCTGGGGCAAGGGGTAGGCATGTCCGTCCTCGAGGTCCTCATCTTCCCCATCCCCTGATAGTCGTCCCCTCCCTTGTTGTGACACTCTATGCCCTATTACATCAATCGACGTAGGCATTATTTCGATTGTTTCCTGTTATCGGGTCAATGGATACCCGAGATGAACAGCGTACACTTTCGCAGACAAAAAAATTAGAGTTGGGACGGATAGGCCTCACCTGACTCTGACAACTTTGTTGCTTGTTCATTCGCTCTATGGGAGGCGGGCGAGCTGCCAGAGGGTGTTAGTGCTGTGAACAAAGCGAACACTTTGGTAGCACTCCCACAATAGATCATGGGTGCACACAGATCAAAACAGTATGGAAACAAAGGCGACATGCTAAATGTTCTCTTGCGCATGTTTTACCTCCTAGGTATTGTCCGCCTGCGACTCAACAAGTTCACGTCCCAATCGCCTTACTTTGAGGCAGATGTCACCCCAATGCCCGACAGAGCTGTGGACAAGAACGACCAGGAACTACAGGACCAGATCGTGGCCCTGCGGTCGACCTCCAAAGAGTTTGTCTCGCTGCTTCAGACCCTGAAGCTGCCTGCCCCAGTGCTAACCCAGCTCCAGAAGTTCTTGGAAAATGTTGGCGTTATCCCTGGTCAGGTCGTGGATCTGCTCATGAGCACGATCGAGTCAACCTACGACGAAAAGATCACGATTCTCGAGGCCACGGATCTCAAGGAGCGTATTGTCAAAGCGATCGAACTCCTCACCCGACAGATTCATGTAAGCTTTCCCGGGAAAACATATCTCACGCTAAAGATACACAATATCTAACTATTTTGCTTTTGTCGCACTTTTTTCATGAGGTGCTTAAAATTTCGCAAAAGGTGCATGACAACGTGGAGGGAAAACTCAACAAGAAGCAGCGCGAGTTTTACCTTCGCCAACAGATGGCAGCCATCAAGGAAGAGCTGGGTGAGAAGGACTCGAGCGAGGAAGACGAAATGACCACCATCGAGAACAGACTCACGGCGGCCAATTTGCCACCCGAGGTGCAAAAGGCGGCCGACCGTGAGATCAAGAGGCTCAAGAAGATGCAGCCTGCCTCGTCCGAGTACAGTGTCATCCGCAACTATCTGGACTGGCTCGGCGATCTGCCTTGGTCAAAGTCAAGCGAAGACATCTTGGATGTGGAGCGCGCTCGGAAACAGTTGAACGACGATCACCATGGATTGGAGAAAGTCAAGCGTCGCATACTGGAATACCTTGCTGTTACCAAGCTGCAGCAATTGAAGGGCGATGTCAAGGGTCCCATCCTCTGCCTTGTTGGACCACCAGGTGTAAGTCTGTTTTCTTTGCCTTTTTTTTTTTTCCGCCGAGCGCTTTCTCTTTTTATTCCCAAATGCTGATAGATTGTGTTTATGCTCATAGGTTGGCAAAACATCATTGGGCCGTTCTATTGCCACAGCGATGGGTCGCAAGTTCCATCGCATCTCTTTGGGTGGTGTCTGGGACGAGTCTGAGATCCGTGGGCATCGCCGTACCTATGTTGGTGCACTTCCCGGTCTCATTATTCACGGTCTCAAGAAGTGCGAGGTCAACAACCCAGTGTTCCTTCTTGGTAAACTTGTCGCCGCGTTTAAGCGTAGTGTCTTTGTTGCATTGAATACTCTTCTAACTCGGTCTTTTTTTATTTTGATTTGCTGTGCATGGAATCTTGTAGACGAGATTGACAAGGTTGGTTCAAGGGGACACCACGGCGATCCTTCAGCAGCATTCCTTGAGGTCCTGGATCCTGAACAGAACAACACCTTTGTAAGTAGATATTGAGATTTTCCATTTGAATTGCCTTATCCATAAGCTAACCATTACGTCATATTCTAAAATAGACGGATCACTATCTGAACGTGCCATTTGATCTGTCCAAAATCCTGTTTATTGCTACAGCCAACTCTGTCGACACAATCCCAGCGCCTTTGTTGGACCGCATGGAGTTGATCACGATCCCAGGATACACCTATGCCGAAAAACTGGCCATTGCCACCAACCACCTGTTGCCCAAGCAGATCCAACTCCACGGGCTATCCGAGTCTGATGTTCAGGTCACAGAGGAAGCGCTTCTCAAGGTCGCGACTGGTTATACCCGAGAGAGTGGTGTGCGCCACTTGGAACGCGAGATTGGATCGCTGGTGCGAGCCAAGGCTGTCGAGTATGCTGAGAATCAGGAGCGGAAGCTGGCTTCCTCTTCGCCTACGTCTGAGGTTGCTGCTACCTATCAACCGTTGGTCACTCTGGCAGACGTGGAAGAGATCCTGGGTCAGGAAAAGTATGTCAATGAGGTCACGGAACGTATTGCTACGCCAGGCGTGGTCACTGGCATGGCCTACAATGGAGTCGGAGGTGGGATATTGTTCATTGAGGTCTCGCAGATGCCCGGCAAGGGCCATTTGCAGCTTACAGGAAGCTTGGGTGATGTAATCAAAGAGAGTGCCCAGATCGCGCTTAGCTGGGTCAAGAGCCATGGCTACGAGATTGGTTTGACCAACAGTCATGGCCAAAACATCATGGAGAAGGCCGATGTCCACATCCATATGCCAGGCGGTGGCACTCCAAAGGTAAACCCGTTTGCCAAAAGATTAAAAAAAAAAAAGAATTTGTCCTTGGTTGTGAAGACTACTAATCAAATCGCTATGGCATGCAAACATCTAATAGGATGGTCCATCGGCTGGTATCGCCATGGTGTGTGCACTGGTGTCCATGTTCTCGAACCAGACAGTACCCAGCACAACGGCCATGACAGGCGAGTTTACACTCCGTGGGCTTGTCATGCCTGTGGGCGGTATCAAGGAAAAGGTTATTGCCGCCCATCGTGCTGGTGTCAAAAAGATTATCATGCCTCTCCGAAATCAAAAGGATGTGACCTCAGATGTACCTGCCAATGTTCGCGAGGATATCGAGTTCTTTTATGCCTCGACCATCTGGCAAGTTCTGCGTGAGGCCTTTGAAGGCCGGGTCGTGATCCGATCCAGTACAGCAGCTCTTGATAGCAGAATGTAATTTATTTGTGTTTGCTCAAAACAAAAAAAAACCAAAGATCGCTCTAAGGCCGAAACACGTGATCGTGACAAAGCAGTCACTATGGAGTTCTTTGCGCTGGTCTTTTCGCAGCTCTCTTCTACATTATTCAGCAAAATCTTTCCAAAGCAAACCATCACATCTACATCATTATGAGCGAAGCACCAAAGGCCGCCAAGGGAGAACCCAAGGATACTTCAACGATCAACAAAATCCGGACTGAGAACCGGGAGCGCAAGAAGCGCTGGCGCGAGGCTAATGAAGATCGAAGTAAGTGTGTGACCAGAATGGCCTTTCCCTCCTCCATCGTCCACTGGGTTTGCATCGTTGTTTCCAAACAGGAGAAAAAGGGCGATGAAGAGGATGATGAAGGAGAGAGGATTGAGTTGATGGAGATCAATTGAAACGAAAAACGCGATTCCTAGGAACATTTGTGAAATCTATGACTAGCGACCGCTTCTTGACTGCTTGTTGGCCCAGTTGGCAGTCAACCCTTTCGAATGTTGGACTGCCGTCTTGCGGTTGTGACCTTCTTTTGAAATCGACCTTTTTTTTTTTTCTTGTTGCGGACACACACATAACAAAGCAAGCACATACGATGGGGGACAAGTTGGAAGGGTATCTAACCAATATGTACAAACTAAACGATTCACTTTTTTTTTTGCCATCTCTACAAACTTCCTCCTTGGTGTTTGTTACTGTGTACACTATTTTAGACAAAGACAACGACCTGCGCTGCCGTGTCAGCAAGCGCGCCAACAAACTCCACGGCAAAGAGCCCTCCGAAGAGAAAACCCGCTGGATGGAGGAGGAGTTCGAGAAGCGCCAGAACAAGCGCAAGGACAAGGAGCGGCGCCGCAACCCCAACTCTACAGGCGACTCTCTCCCCCTCAACTCAAGCACCCCTTCCACCACCTCCTCTTCCTCCAAGTCTCGAGCCTCCACCCGCCTGAACCAGCAACTTCAACAACAGCAACAGGCCGACCAGCTCGCCGCCGCCCTCGGGATCGTGGGCGGGGACGCCTCCCACGTCCTGGCTTCCTCCTCCTCCTCTGGTGGGGGTCTCAACACTCTTGGCTTGAATTCTGGCCAGTTCGATCCCAACACGGTCAAGACAGCGCTGGCGCTGAGCGACTTTGTCAAGAAGAATGTCTCACTGGACTTGGCCCAGCTGACCCACGTCCTGGCGGACCCGAACCTGGCCCAGCAGCTGTTGGAGCTTGAGCGCGCCTCAGCTGCAACCGTGGCGGCGGTTACGAGCGCTACGGCGACTTCCCCGACGATTACGACGACAACAGCATCGGAGGCGAGTACGGTGCCGACTTTGGGAGGAGGAGGAGCTTCGTCATCGACGTCCATGTCGTCGCTGGCAGCGTCACTACCGGGCTTACTGCTGAGCACGCTCAAGACAGGAGGAGGGAGCGATGTGAAGGCTTTGACTCCGGCGTTCAACCAGGCGATGGATACGGACTACCCGATGGATGCGGTGCTGACGCTGATGCAGCTCAATGGCGGTTGGAAGGCGTGAACAAGGCGCTCAAACAAAAAAAAAGAAGAAAGAAAGGCAGAAAGAAAAGAGAGCAACTGAAAGGTCGAAAACAATGGGTTCGTAAGCATCGAAAAAAAACATATAATTATTGGCAGAAATGGATAGCACACACACTCATTAAAAATAACACACACACGCAGACATGACTATTAGTTTATTACATTGTTTTGTTTGAGACTAGTGGAAGTAGGTGGAGACTTTTTGTTGACTGAGTGTGGGTCTTTTTTGTTTTGTTTTTTGAATTAGGACTTATATCTTGAGTCTCGATCGTATGAGTGATCCGATGACGACGACGACGACGACGACGACGAGGAGGAGGAACAGGATTGAGGGGCCGAGTTCGCACATGTTCCACTCCGCTGCGAACCCAGGTCGTTGCATTGGCTCTTGCAGCAGTCAAGAAGGGTTTTGTTGTTGCTGTGGCAGCATGTGTTCTCGCCGGGCTGGTGGACACAAGTGGATTTGCGGCCCTCAAAGGCCGTTTGACATGTTTGTTGGCATTCGCTGTACTTTGAGAATGTGGACGACTCATCGCCACTCTGTTGTAGGTGTTGGCTTGACTCGGGAATCACGTATGCGCTGGAGAAGGCAGCGAGCAAGGCGAAGAGGAGTAGTGTGGCTTTCATTTGTTTTTGTTTTGTGAAAGGGAAGGTGAGTTGAGGTTGGCAGGTTGTCAAATAGAGAATGATGTGGGGGTGCAAGCGAGAGAAAGAGAGAGAGAGAGAAAGAAAGAAGAAAACAAATTGCGCAAGTAAGAAGCAGGCAGAGAGAGAAAGAGAGAGAGAGAGATGTGCCATGGTCAAAACTTCAATACTCATCATCAATCTAAAAGTTGGGTGCAAGCAAGGAGTTGGAATGGAAAATATAAAAAAAATCAAGGAGTTTCTTGAACGGCATCCATCATGCATGTCCCGACCTGGGTTCAGCGGCCAAGCGCTCTCTTTCTTTCTGTTTTCTTTCGCCGAAAGAGAGAGAGAGAAAAGAGAGAATGGAGCATGGAGCATGGAGCAGTATTGTCCTGAGGTTTTGCATAGAGCATTTTTAGCTTACGGGGTGCCTTTTTGTGAACTTGCTGGGAGCTAGATTCCTTCTCTTCCTTCCCCTGGCTTTACAAGGGTAAGGGACAGGAGAGAAAAAGCCTTCCCTGAGTAACCACTTGCGCTAAACAAAATATCTACTTTACAAACAATCGCCTAACCAGCAAGCCTGTGTGGGCAAGATCCAACTCGCAACTTATCAAGCAGGTTGTTTTCAACTGCTTAGACGGGAACAAAAGACAAACTAAAGTCGATGAAAAAAGCCCCTTGACCATCACCATAACCAGAAGTATCATCTCAACCGAGAACCCAGCAAAACTTTTATGCAGCCAGTAGTTGAAGTCCACTGTTCAGAAAAGGTCAAAAAGCCCGAGCTTCACGACGCCCTGGACTCCAGAGGATCGGTTGGCCACTCAGCTTGGATATATTTATTTCTCTTATCTGGAAGGGCGAAAAATTTCTCATTTCGGGCGAGCGACCACTATACAGACCTGGTTTGACACTGATCTTCGAAAAAAAAACGCCAAAGGTGAGAGACATCATCACGACACGGCTTGGTGTTGGTCTCTCCTTGAACTATGCTTGGTTCATGGAGATTAACAGGAGGAACGATCGTGAACGTCCCAAGCCAGCTCCTCCCAAAAATGGTGTACTCTGGGTACGGAAGGGGTGGTAATGACGGGCCAAGAGAGAGAAACTAGTCCCTCGCCACCATTGCAAACAACTCTGTCTAGATAGTGGTGTGGCTCACTGACTGCTATTGCTGGAGCTTCCGTGCCATCTTTTCAGAAGTTGTCCGTCATTTCCGTGGGCTTGAGTGGAGTTTTTGTTTACAGTTGCACATATGTGGATAGGATAATAGGTTGCAATGTGGGAGCAAGGGAGAGAAAAGCGTGCTCTTCTTCCTTTGCCCATGTTTACAATACGAGTGGTTTAAAGCCGGTTGATGGAAAGGACAGAGAGAAACCAGTTCTCTCCGATCCTGGCAAACAATTCACATAGGTAGAAAGTAGTTGGTGGAAGATAGGTCTCTCCTTCTTCGCACACACGAGCGAGGATGGTTGAAGGTGGAGGTTGATGGGAAGGAAAGAGAGGAGCAGGTCCACTCTTGCCCACCGATACATTGCACACAAGGTCTTTACTCTACACAGTTGGTCAGGGGCAAAAGGTTGTGGAGCTTTCTCGTGAGAAAAGGCCTCGACAGTGAAGAAGACACCAGGAAGAAAAGTAACACTACTCTATGCCCCAAAAGGCATTTTCGTCGTTCCTTTTGTGCGAAGAACGAAATCTACTTTGCCCAATGGGCATTTCGAACTCTCTTTGCAAAGAAAAGAGATGTGTGCGCCCCCCAAAAGAAGTGCGCTACAAAAGGACCACCTGCGATCCTTAGGACACCCTCTGGTTGTGCTTCAACTCGTCGGAATACCAGGGCAGTTGGAGTGTTCGCCAGACCACTCACTTGCCTGTTCCTCACAACTTTATGTATCCTTCTCATGTGTAGAGTTCAGGCACCAGATATCAGGACGTACTCCACCCCGTTGGTCTCATTACACAGCAGGCAACGCACTTCACGGTGACAAAGACGAGCTTTACCACTGCTCCATGGTGCTACTCCTTATCTGATCCCAAAAGGCCGGATCCCAGATGACCCTCAAAGTTCAAATCATGTAGGTGCTTCGTTCCTTAGAACTACTCTAACCAGGTTGGTCAGATCCTAGATGGCGTCCTAAGAGAGTACCCTTCCAGGCGCTTCGGTCCCTTAATGGTCCCTGCAAGCAACATCACCACACCGAGTTTTTTCGTTACAGCACACAGCAATTCGCACTAGTTACGTTCGTGATATATGGGGAACCAGTCACGCTACTCAACACACTGTTGACGGCGGATACTGCGAACCCCTCACTACTGGCTTTTGTGCTCCTTGAGGCGTTGCACTATTCAATCTCGGACCGCGATTTGTTTGCTTTATTTTGCCCACGGTTTTCTCGAAAATGACTAGTCGTTTGTTCCTCACATTATCCGATTGGACAAGTGGTGTGAGGGGTTAACGGAAGAGCGAACGGGAACGCCACTAGTCTTGTCTTCCATGTTTGCATGTACAGGAGAGTCAAAAAAAAAGGAAAAAGAAGAACAGGGAGATGGAAGCAAATGTGAATACTGTCGTTACCTGTCTCAAAGCCATGACAAAAGCCAAGTGAAGATAAAAAGGAGCAGAATCGAGGGAGATGGACAATAGGGACAATGGTGAAGGGAATGGGGAGTAGGAAAAGTGGAAAATGAAATCTTTTAAAAAAAACTGCGCAACTAAGCCATCCTGAAGAGAGAGAGACGAGAAATGTGTCACGTGGAGCAGGCTGTATCGGCCCCGCAAGGGGGAAAGTTGAACATGTTTGGTGGTGAACTGTTCTCTTCTCTTTCTCGTTACTGGGGCACCATCCCAGAAGTCGATTAGCCCGGGTATATCACTACCAACTTTATTTAGGTTCGAGCCCTTTAGTAGCAGTGTGTACCTCGAGGTCCTCACTACTCGGTGATCAGATAGAAGTAGTTCGAAGCCTTTTCCTGGTCCAGAGCAGCCGTGATCGGCAGCAACTGCACCAGCGACTGGTAGTTGTCGACCGTGAAAAACAGTCTCTAACGATTGGGCACCCCTAGGTGTCGCAACTGCACTCTCCACGTTATGCCAAAATACACTGTGTGCATACTAAATCGCGATGCTTCCTCGTACCCGGCTGTGGTCTGGACCTGGTTGTCCACGACCTTCAAGTAGCTCTTCATGGGAGATTCGAGCCGGATGCGGTATTCGGCCCATTCCTCGACGCAGTCGAGCCAGGTGTCGCAGGAACACTCTTGGCCCTCGCTGGAGATGATGCAATGTTCGTCAGGTTGTAGCCGTATCCGTAATACAACGTCTGGTGCGCGTTCTAGCTAGTCAGGATGAGTTCATGCATGTGCTTGACCTGGGCCATCAGACGAAAGGGCTGGTTCTCCTTGAGCGGATAGTTTCCCCAGATGAGGTAGAACTTCTTGTGAGGTGCGGGTTTGGCGAGAGGATGCTGGTCGGTATTCGATACATTGGCATTGACGAGGGTAATCAGGGCTGCCAACAGGCATGAAAACAACAGTCGGGCCATGGTGGATGACGGCTTGAATGATAGTGGTGGGGGGCGGGAACAAAAGTAAAAGTTGGGGGGAGCTGGACTCTCTCTTTATTTTATACGTTTCGATGGCATGTGAGTGAGAGTATTGTTTTGCTCGTTCTTCGTTTGTCTTCATTTTTGCCACCATCTTGTTCCACAGATTCTAGATACTCCAAACGTACCGAAGGCGGCGGCTAAGGATGGAAAAAAAATAACGTGATGGTTCAACAAGTCCGGCATTAAAGTGCACCATACCCAAGTCGAGCAGGTTTGCTCATTGGTAGCGAGTTGCTTGTCTTCACTGTTGCAGAGGCTACGCATCATATCTGATCTCCCAGACCAACAAAACACATAAGAAAATATCGGTCCGTTTGATTCAGGCAAAACGAAGATAGGTTCTGGCCGCTTGGGGCAATCAGGGAAAAGATAGAATCCGATCGCAACTCTGTACTGGGCTGTACCAGAAGGCTCGGGGAGCACTTTGACAGGTGACGCATATTCGTGGACGGCGAAAAGCAGTTTAGCACCATTGGGCACCTGATACTGAATCCGCACTGTTCGGTACATTACCACCATACTGAAGGGTGATGCCTCCTCATAGTGGTGGGTGGTATGGATCTCATCGTCGACAACCCTCAAATAGCCCTTTGTCGGATAGTCCACACGCATGCGATATTCGGCGCCTTGCTCGATACAGTCCAGCTGAGTCTCGGCCGAGCACTCGGCAGTGGCGCTGGAGACGAGGCATATGTCCGTTGGTTCGAAGCGTCTGTAATATGAAGTCTGGAAGTCGTTATCAGAACACAAGTCAACGGAATGCATGGTATTATTCCAGGCCATCATTCGAAAGGGCTGGCTCTCCTTGAGTGGAGAGTGTTCCCAGAGGAGGCAGTCCTTGGGAGGCTTGGGGCGGGAGAGCGGATGTTGGTTGGTATGTGATGCGGCTGCGATGGCGACTAAAGATGCCAGCAAGCATGAAAACAAAAGTCGGACCATAGTGAACGGCAGGGGGTTGGTAGTGAGAGGAGCGGGAAGGAGAGTAAATAGTGGATGTCTACTATGTCGCTTCTTTACAATTTTCGTCTAGACGAACAGATAGTCCGGACGGGGTCGAACTTGTGTTTTGTTTGTGTGCTCAGCTTCAATTTGCCACCGTTTGCCCTATCCATTCATGCTTACTTGAACTCAGCCAGGTTGAATCCTTATTCCTTTGACAACAGAGATACGCTAGGCCTTTGATTCGACCATGACACGTGTAGACAACATCCACGAGACAACCCTTGGTTCAGACAGAAAGAACACAACAGAGGGAGGTGCACACGCATACGCGTTTTTTTTACTGAGTAGAACAAAAAGCAAACAAAAGAACAGAAAACATTGTAAAAAAGGTACGATATTGGATTTAAAAAAGTTGAAAAAGACGCAAAACTCTCAAGGACCATTTCCGGATAACCAACGCGAGTTTTTCTCCTCCACTATCAGTCAAGCAAGTATCGCCAGAAGTCGCCAGTCAGGGTAGTAAAACGCGCGTGAGAATCTCATTTCGGAAGCCAGGGACCTGACACCAACGAATACGACTATGATATGCAAAAGAACACTGACATTCTTTCCTCCGCCAATACGCTGACCACGATTTACCGACAAAAATGCCTCCACCAGATGGCTTCCTTCCTTCCCCTTGACATCCCTTGACTCTTGAGTTCGACCGCCTCTGTCCTCCACAGAAAACCTAAGCTCAACCTCCTTCCCTTCCCCTGCACTAGATTTCTTTTTTTTCTTCTTTTGTACAAATAAAAACCAATAGACCTTCTCTCTAACCCCCCACAAAAGTAAACCTCTCACGTTCTGTCGAAACACGAAACCGGGAAGTTGTTTTGGGAGGTTAGTACCGGTTCTGGGGTGCCCCGTATTGCTGCGATCCATAAGAGCCGTATCCTTGCTGAGGCTGAGTGCCATAGGTGGGTCCTCCGTAGCTGCCATACGAGGGGTTCAAAGGAGAGTATCCCTGCTGAGCCTGCACAGGTGCCGGAGGAGTGGACAGTTGTTGCTGAGTGCCGTAGTATCCCATGCTCGATCCTCCACCACCGCCCAAGTTACTTCCTCCAATGCTGCTACCCTGGTTGGGAGCCGACGCGCCACAGCGCGCACATGTTGATCGCTTGGCAAAGTTGTGGTAGCCGCACTGAGAATTGGGGCACATCCAGTCACCTGGCTTCATCGACATGGACTGTCCCTGACTTTGCTGCTGGCCGTAGGAAGGTGCAGGCGAAGAAGAATCGCGGGGTGTGGGCTTAGTCAGTCCGCACCGCATGCACTGGAAGCGAGATGCAAAGTTGTGAGAGTTGCACGAAGGGCAAGTCCAATCACCAGGACGGAACGAATGGCCATTCGATCCACCACTGCCACCACCACCACCACCACCACTCGTGTAAGGGGAGGAGTTGCTTTGATAGCTGGGCCCACTCGAGTAACTACCCCGACCACCTTGGTTGCCACCATAGCCCTGGTTCCCACTGTCGTTGTACCCGCTATATCCCGAATTTGATCCGCGACTGCTGTTGTATCCGTTGCCTCCATAACCTCCGCCATGGCTTCCATGACCACTGTGACCACCACTTCCACTACCACCTCCTGGGGCCGAAGTTCCACACTTCATACACTGATTCCTGGATGCAAAATTCTGGAAGTTGCAGTTGGGGCAGTTCCAATCGCCAGGACGGAATGTGATCGAGGGTGCACCTCCGCCGCCTCCCGATGCATATGGGTGATGATGATGGCTGTGATGAGAGTGATGGTGTGGCGATGCTATAGGTCCACCATTTCCGTATCCACCACCGCTACCGCCAGAGATGCCAGGCCTCACAGTGCCACATCGCAGGCACTGAGTGCGCGAGGCGTAGTTGTGGAAGTTGCACTGAGCGTTGGTGCACATCCAGTCGCCCGAGGTAAAGTTGGCGGGCTGTGAGGGGAGGACACCTTCAGGGGAGGGTGCGCTGCACTTGAGACACGCTCTTCTTGATGAAAAGTTGACAAACTGGCACATGTTGCAGGTCCAGTCGCCGGGTCTCGAAGCGGGGGGAGCATTTGGCTTGGCCGCAGTCTAACATGACCGACGAAAGAAAAAGGTAGAGACTTTTGTTAATTGATTGACCTAGGAGGCGATCCGATGAAACAAAAGCAATAAATTTATAATAATTTACCTGGAAGGAAGAAAGTTTGCCCTTTTGGATTGCCATGGCATCCTTGCTGGAAGGAGCGACCTCGATCGAGCGGGTGCCGAGAACTTGGCCGTTCAGCTCCAGGGCAGCCAAGGCGTCCGTGTGCTTTTCAAAAATGGCAAATCCACCTCCACTAGGGCGGTTGGTGTGGCTAGACAGCATGACCAGCTCCTTGGGCTTCAACTGATGGGCGGTGAAAAAGGTCTCAAGCTCGGACTGGGTGATGTCGTAAGACAGAGATGAGATCTTGACGATCTTGGACTCCTCGTTCTTGAAAAGCTTAAGGAGCAGGGCGGGGTCGGTGGCGTTAGTGAAGACATCGGGGTGCGCAAAGGCAACCAGGTACTTCATGATGTTGACAATAGTCTTGGAGTCGCTGATACCCGAGTGGAGATCGCCAGCTTGAGACACAGCAAAGGCCTCGCACATCTTTTCCAGGGAAAATGACTTAAGAACCACTTCCGAGTGGTGAGCGATCCATTTGGTGGCTTCTTCCTTGAGGTCAAACAGAATAGGCTCGCGCAAGTAGACGGGAAGTTCGATGCCCTTGTCCTTGGCCTCGCGAGGTAGCTGAATACGGAGGTCCCAGGCGCCGTGGGTGACGAAGCAAAAGGTCTTGCCTTGGTCAAGAATCTCGCGAGTAATGTAAGAGTCCATAGAGGTGACGGCACCCTGCAAGGTTCCACCGTTGGCAAGCTTTTCCTCGGTGATCTGGGTCAACTTCTTGCAGAAGGGAGTCAGAACAGTAGTGACTGGTTTGACATAGAACTGTTCCTCGTGCAGGATGGCCAAGGTGTTCTTGGCAACACAGAGCCAGGAGAATTCGATGATCTCGGATGTGGCCTATTGTAAAACATGACACCAATCAAGCCAGTAAGTAAGATGCGATTTGTTGATCTCTCTTGTCAAAAAATTAAGCTCGGGCGAGCCCCAATACTTACAGGAGTAACAAGCAACTCGCCAGCAGGCTTATGGTCGTCGCAGGTGGCCTCAAAGTCAAGGACGATGAAGCAATCGTATTCACTGGTGGGCACTTTGGGTGCCTTGGAGGCGGGCGAGGCAGTCGTTGTTGATGCTGTTGAAGATGTCTTGGGGGTTGTTATTGTCGTGGTAGTGGTAGCAATTGCGGCGGCGGCTGCAGCCAGGATCGAGGTGGCTGCAGATGCAGCAGGGGATGTCACAGACACTGAAGAAATGTCCTCCGCGGTGGGCGCGTTCTTTTTGTCGTCTGATGACATGATGATATATCTTGTTCTTTGCTTCTCTGTCGGATCTCTAGTTTCTGTGTTCCTCTACCAATACTCAAAGGTCGTGCTGTGATATGTGTGGATGATGATGGGAAAATTGATTGAGATGAAAGAACAATGATTTTTTCTTTGGGGAAATACGTCACAGTCGAATGTTGGAAATGTCACGTGAGTTAAATTTAAGGATTATCAGCTGTTCGTGCCAGATCTGCGTCTCGAACAACTGTCGAGAGAGACAGAAGCACCAGGTCATCGGTCGTCAGAGCTGGCATGTCATGGACATGATTCTTGCGCCCAGAAAACAAAATCTTCTTAGGCTCGCCCTTTAGGAGCCAGAAACCGTTGTCACTGAACCAGCCTTGGACGTGGGCAATCCAACGCAAAACAACAAACCCTGCTGTGGCTGCAGTAGCTGTCATGGTGAACTGTATCTCGTAGGCGTGCAGATCCTTCTCGGTTAATACGAAATCCTCAACAACAAGGGCAGGGTCTTGTTCAAGAAGCGACAGCGGGAAGGGGCGCTCTACTGGGTATATCTGTGGCAACATCCTGGCAATCGATGGTCCATTGGCTCCAGATACCGCATCCAGTTCAGCCTCTGCAAATATAACGAATGAGGGATCTTTGCCTCCAACGGACCTCAATTCGGGAATTACCACCACCTGTTTGCTGCCCTGCCCTGGAATCGAAAACGGAACTCGGTTAAAGTCAGATAGTTCTCCAGAGGCCACATGAAGTGTCCTGTATCCCAGTGATCCTACTCGACGTCGAAACGAAGTAGAACGTGTCAATGGCATGATATTGTTTTCCAGTGAGATGGTGATCCATTATACTTACCAGAAACTGCTTCCGGGCTACACACAGAGACGTGAATATGAACATCGTGTGATTTAGGCGGCTGAAACCCGGTGACGACGATGTCTTGGAACGCGTTCCTCATAAAGTAGTGCAGCGGTTTCCAGTTTCCTATAACAGGCCGTTATCGCAGATTTGTATTAGTTTGAGACACAGGCGATTTCTAAGCAATACTCCTAAGAGTGCTCACCATTGTTCTCAATGCTGGACCCTATCGGCATAAAAAAGGCAGCGTTAGTACTATGGGAAGCTTTCCGATCATGGAATGTCCTATGGAAGCTGCAATTTACAGGTTGGCCCTGGCCAAATGTCATTCAATTGCCAGTAGAGAGCACCCATGGTATGGATGGGCAGCCCGTTGCCTCGACGATAGTGCTCTGTTTGTGCAGTGATGGATCGAGCCTGGGCACACTGTGTCAAGTAACAGAAGCCGTCCATCAGAGCTCCTCGATTCTTTTCGGGGAGAGCGAGAGACAAGCTTGGGTCTGCGTGATAGTACTTGGAGAGTGCTGGAGGCAGTTCGAATTGTAACTAATTGCGATTTCACACAGGCAACAGTCAACAGGTTGTCTAAAGAGAACATGTTAAGCACGGGTACACGTGTACATACCTCGATCTGCTGAATCATCTCTTGTTGCCCATTGCCGTGGTGGTTGCGATGCACCATGAGTGCTGACCGAGGATGCCATTCCCTGGAAGGGGCCACTTCTCTGAGTAGTGGGAAAGAAGGCATCGACTGAGCTCCATATTCTAAGTCCAAGTGCGGATATTAGTTCTGCCTTCTTTGCCACACTAAGGTGTCACACGTGTCTGGATGTGGATCAATACCTGACACGAACCGCGAGTTTGGATAATGCTCCGCTAGCAGACCGTTGTGCTTGTAGTCGTAAAAGTGGATATCTCCATAGAGTCCTCGCTCCGAGTCTTCGAGCACATATCTCTCTGTGAACGGATCGCAAGATATCATCCCTGCAGATGGAGAGCTATTTGACCGAGGGAGTGCTTTAGATACGAAACGAAATGGTTGCTCAACTGTGCTCCATATCCCACAGCCTACCTCGATATAAACGACCTTGACTTGTCTACTTTCGACAGCGCCCCGAGGATGGTCTCCACATTTAACTTGTAATAGTCGATCTACATCAGAATACAACACGTTACATACACTGTTATAAAAAAAATAAGGCGAGCTATAGTTCCATTCCCTTACAGCAAACAGATATGGATTCTGAATAGTGGCCTTGTCCCATCTACAACGACAAAATGTTCATTAATAAGTCAAAATGATAGAAATTTCTACTTCCAGGTTGCTTTACTAACCCTTTGACCATGAACTCTTGGTTCTCGTTGTTCCCGGACCAGAGCACAATGCTTGAATGGCACATGAGACGTGAGACCTGATCAGTGACTTCGAGTTCAACATTCTCCAGAAACGGTTTGTCTACTGGGCACAACGCACATGCGAACATGAACTCTTGCCAGACCATGATGCCAAGACGGTCACAGAGAGAGTAGAATTCTATCCAAGAAAAAGAAAAGAAAGCCTTAGGACAATTATTGGGTGCAATCAATCCATGGTATATATTACAGCGTGCGTCTTTACCTTCCGTTTCATAGCGGCCTCCTCCCCACACGCGGATCATGTTCATGTTGGCTTGGGCACAGCTCTCCAACAAATACCTACGATGAGACCATAAGAAAGGCTCAGTCTGTCATCCAGAACATAATACACAATCGCAGGCCGTGAGTGCATACCGTTTATTATCCGTTGTCATCAACCGATCAAAGACATGACCCGGGATCCAGTTGGTACCTTTGGCAAAGATAGGAACATCATTCACTTCAAAGTGGAATGTGGCCCCTTTCTCTCCAACAGGCTCCTGAACCAAACTGCACGTCCGAAAGCCTAGCCAAAAGGAGCGCAAACCAACAACTATCGGTGTCTTGCCATAATCCCTCATTGCGGAGACTGTGGCAACGACCTCATAGAGATGTTGAGCTCCAAATCCTCGAGGCCACCATCGCTGGACACGGTCGTCACTGATTTCGAGCTTTACCGTAACAAGGTTGGTACCACTCTCGACTGTCAGGGTCTTGGTGGTATGAGCAAGAGCCGAGTCTGAGGGGGTTTGATCTTTCCCATTTTTGATCTCAACCGCCACCAGAAGATACTGCTTATGAGTGCTGCGAGTCTCTATGTTGATCTGAAGGAATACGTAGCTTCATAAGTGTCTCAGGGATGTCATGGCGCTTCTTTGCATCTGTGGTGCACGGCTTACCTCGATGGACCACAATTTCTTGTCTTCGTGGAATGAAGAGCCCCACCACTTTGATATCAGGAGGCCATCCTTGTCCAATCTGAGGGAAATTGGCCGCCAGATACCGCATGGAGCGAATGCGGGACCCCAATCCCACGAGAATGAGCACTGGTTCGTTTATTCACGCAAGGAGAGATTTGTTGTCAGTAGCTGAGCTCTTTGTTTTTGCTAGGCCATTGATGACATACTTGTTCCTTCCGGATCATGTTGCGGCGTGGGAATCCGTGTTGTGCATCGCTCATGTTGAACATGTCGGGTACATAGTATGGGTACTTTTCCGCTTTGTCCTTTGCCATCTGCGTTGCGTCTTCGAATCGGATGCGGATCGTGTTCTGTCCGTGCTTGACCGCGTTGGCGACATCGAGCAAGTACCTGCGGAACTGGTTCTCTGTCTGAGCGATCTCAATGTCGTTGACAAAGACCGTGGCGAAGGTGTCTAGCCCTTCACAGTCAAGGACAGCAAAATCGAAGTTTTGGCCCTGGATCTCAAACTCTCGCTCTAGTGTCCATGTGTCGTGAATAATGGCCCGACTTGATTCTCTAGGTATTAGCAAGGTGAAGAATGTTCGGCCGATGGTCAGATATCTCCGCGAGGGGCAGACACTTCGGAATACTTTTTTTTTTTGCCCATCAAACAATTTGACGTGTACTTGACGTAGTTCGTGCCAAAGTAGAGGTCATCTTCCAAGATCCCCGCCTCGATAAGGTCCAAATGAACTTGACCTGCCAGACCATCATAATGAATGAATGAGTTCGATGGGCAATCGAAGCTATTCTCATTTCATTGTCCATCCTTCATTCACTTCATGCTCAAACCTGGGACATTCGCTGTTGTTCGGATCGTGTTGTCCTTGTTACTCAACTTCCACTCCCCGTTCAAATCGATGATTCTGTCGGCTTCTTTAATCATGTAGACTTTTGGTGGTGCAAGAGAAGAGAGTGTTGCGCCAGAAAAGTTCTCTCTTTTTCACATTTGTCAACGCCTTTTCTTTTTTCGCACACCCCTGCAGTTACTCAAGTTGAGCTGATCATGCAAAATGCGTTTGGTTGCACCAATAGCATTGGTGCTTGGTGTGCACTGGCCTTGGCGTATTGTTGGTTGTCAATGCTACGCATTCACCATGACAATAAGGTATTTTCATGTCCAACTCGGCACGCGTATTGTCTACACGATCCTTGTCTTCTCTCAGCCATGATCAATTGCGTCTGATGTCTAGTGAATAAAGAGGGGAGGGGTTTAGATGCCTTTTTGTTTCTGTTCCTAACGATCACTCGACCTCACCAACATTCGTATTTCCCTTGGATCCGCTCAACGGATCTAGTCTCACACGCGTTCCAAAGAGACCTGAGTAATAAGTATCTATCTTTCGACAGATATATATATATATACTTTTGTGTGGAATAGATTCCGGAATCATTCCCTCCTGTTGTTGCGTTAACATTTGAGCGAGTTCATACACCCATTGCGCTTAAAATGCGCCGATTGTCGACGGTGTTGTGACATGTCTCCAGCGCTGTTATGGGATAGAGAAAGGAGGAGACCGACATTCGATTGTACAGAATTGGCGATTCATTTTTTTTCTCATTTTCAAGTGATGTTATTATCACGACTTTTCATTTAAATATCTGGGTGCATTTCTATATCTTTACCCACGTTCCTCTCCCTTTTGTTGTTGTTGTCTCTATCACACTCCCACCCACCTTCTTTATATTCGCACCATACCCATATACCCCCATTCATATCCGAAATACAGGCGCTTGACAATACCTCATAAACCCATCCAATACTCCTTTTCCTCCTCGCACGCACCTAACATCTATCAATGCGGACAAAGGGCTCTATCCTCGCGCTGTCCCTCGCGATCGCTGTTATCACTGCTGCGCCGATTGCGCCCCCCAGGTCCGAAAATGAAACACCCACCTCTCCCTTCCACGACAACATCTTTGAGGTCCTCAATTTGACCCCACCAGCCTCCAGCTACCTAATTGAGTTTGACCTGCCTCCCGCAGGCATCTCGCGCCACGAGCGCCTCAAGATGGAGGTCAAGGACTTCGAAGGTCAAGTGGCTGACCGGCATTCAGTCGTGGCTGCACAGCACCAGGAGCTGCAAGTCTTCTTGAAGGAGGACCTGCAGATCGACTATGCGGTTCGACATGAGTTCTTTGACCTGATGAATGGGCTCAGCATTGAGCTCGAGGGCGTCCCCACGAGCAAGCTGCCAAAGGTGCTGGAGAAGATCCGGGCACTCCCCGGGGTGATCAAGGTGTCGCCACTTGTAAGTTCTTTGACATGCCAATGTGAGAAAACAAGTGGTTGCAAGTCATAAGGTGATGGCAGTGCATTTGAAAACATCTAACACATGAAAAAAAAAAAAAAAAAAAAAAAAAAAAAAAAAAAAAAAAACTAGATCTCGATGAATCAACCCAAGACAATTATTCACGATGTGGGAGATTTCTCTGCATTTGGAGTAGCGCCTCAGCTCAGCACTGCTCATGAGCAAACCGGCGTGTTGGATGCTCGGAACAAGCTGGGTCTGACTGGCTATGGTGTCAAAGTTGGAATTATTGGTAAGAACGACGAATGGAGCCTTGTGAGAAAAAGAAAGCTGTGGATTGACAAAATTTTGGAACACAGATACTGGTGTGGACTACACCCATGAGGCACTCGGATCATGTTATGGACCGGGATGCAAAGTCCAGTATGGCTATGACTTTGTGGAACCCTATCGCCTCCAGGCTGCAGGTGGATTCGATTGTGTTGGGGTAAGCCATTATGGCAGTTGACTTTTTTCCCACTGTAAAACGGTAACGGTATCTAAGTATACTTTTTGTCGCGTATTCAATCTCGAATTAGCATGGAACTCACGTTGCTGGCATCATTGCAGGAAACAGCTCGAAATCAAACTTCTTTGGAGTGGCCCCACAAGGTACGGAAACTAAAGAGACCTGCGTGAGGTGCCTAGTCTTCGAGCTCTAACGGACATGCGCACTCTTCAATAGCCACCCTCGGTACATACAGAGTGTTTCCGTGCCAAGGAAGCTCCAAAGACGACGTGATCATTGCCGCGCTGGAGAAGGCGTACTATGACGGCATGGACATCGTCAACCTGTCCCTCGGTGGAGGATCTTCATGGGCCAACACTGCTTTGTCGGAAGCTGCTGGCCAATTGGCTGAGTTGGGCGTGGTGGTGGTGGCTGCTATCGGTAACGACGGCGAGCAGGGTCTCTTTGAAGTTTCCTCGCCATCTATCAATAGTGCTGTCATCTCTGTGGGTAGTTTTGAAGGTGCTGGATACCTTTCCAACTACTTCCAGATCGAAGGTCCCGGCAGCATGCGTTTTGGTAATTGGAGAGCTCAACTTTTCTGACCGAAATGCTAGTGCATCATTCGTTCGTTTGTTGACTAATATGCAAACGACGTAAACTTTCTCTTGTAGATTACGCGGACGTGCCTCCCAAGGCTGTCATTGACCAGCCTTTGAATCTCGTCATCCCCTCGCAAGATATTGAAGGATGTAAAGCTTACACAGATTCACTCAATGGCGCTGTTGCCTTTATCAAGCGAGGTTCTTGTACTTTTATCGCCAAGGCTAAACTGGCGCAGGAAGCCGGAGCCGTGGGATGCATCTTTTATAACAATGTTGAGGGAGGTTTGCGCCCCAAAGTGGACGAACCTGGTATTCGCATCTTTGGCCATGGAATTTCAATGCAGCAGGGACAGCAGATTCTGGACCTGTTCAAGGTTGCGTCAGGTGTCCAGGTCACGTACAAAGCGGAGAAGGGTGTGTTTAGCAACGAGATGGCGAACCAAATGTCACTCTTTTCTAGCTGGGGTCTGGGCCCAGAGCTCGAGTTGAAGCCGGATATTACAGCACCCGGTGGATACATCTATAGCACAGTGCCAGTAAGTCTACTTGCTCATGATGCATTATGATTTGCGTAGTTCAAAAAATCTGACGTTTCATATTTTTTCTATTATAACAGGTTGCAAAGGGATCGTACTCAACAATGTCTGGAACTTCGATGGCTACACCCTACATTGCGGGATCTGCAGCACTGATGGTTGAGAGCATCCCCACTTTGGATCGTAAAGAAGTGCTGGGCCGCTTGCAGATGTACTCCAAGCCAGGCTTTTACAATAAGACAAATGTCCCCGACACAGTCGTCCGCCAGGGTGCTGGAATGGTCCATATTTACGATGCAGTCCGTGGCCAGGCGTTTGTCCAGCCCACACATCTAGCTCTCAACGACACCGACCACACATTGACCACTTACACAGTGACCGTAACAAACAAGTACCCCACATCCGAGACCTTTACTGTCAGTCATGTCCCAGCCATGTCCATCCTCGGTTACAACGCGATGGGTCAACCCACGGACAAGGTCATATACAATGCCTCCTTTGCCAACTTGGACATGGACCAAAAAACTTTCACGCTCGATTCCAATGCAACCCACGTTATCAATCTACGATTCACGCCACCCGATCTCGATCCCGAGAGTCACTGGTTCTACAGCGGATTCGTGCGCGTTACTCCCACCGACGACACCCGCCCCGCAATCCAGGTCCCATATGCAGGCATGGTTGGCTCCTACGGCACCGTTGACATGCTCGACTTGCAAAACGGGTTCCCCATCATGGTCGGAACGGGTCCCGACGGTCGCCTGACTCCGATTCCCAACACACACGAGTCCAACCAGCCTGCTAAAGTGTACTCCATGTGGGGCAACGACATCATGACCATATTGCTCAAGGTCTCGAACCCACTGCGCAACCTTCAGATCTACGTGAAGGACATGGCGACCGAGAAGGTGATTGGTGCCGTTCCCGTGGACGGTGAGTACGTTGGCCGAACGGACTCTGTGCGCACAAAGTTCTTTGTTGTCCCCTGGAGCGGTCGCGTCATCTCAACGGATGAACAGCGGGTGGTCCAGGTGCCCGACGGCGAGTACTCCTTGATCCTGATCGCGCCCAAGCCGTTCTCGACGGACGAAGGCCTTAGTGGTGGTGCACACGAGAGTTGGACGTCGCCTAAGATCGCAATTAAGCGCCGGACTAACACTGGGAGATTTTAGAAACTAATAACGTAGTTTTTCTGATTCAAAAGTAGGACAATAATAGAGAGTGTAGTAGTTCCAACGATCGTCGATCTAATAGAAAAAAGAAGTGTAATTTATTCACTCTCTTGTCTGGAGCATCCTGTTTGTCCATCAGGAAACTCCTGGTTGCTGTCTTTATTTCTATTTCCGAATGTAAACAAAAGAGAGAGAAAAAAACATTACTATTAGTAGTGTGGAGTGGTGCTGCCTTGAGCTGCCAAAGGCATTTTCACTTACGCTGACTTGCACCATCTTCCCTGTAGAGACAGCCGCGACTATATATATAAAAAAAGCACAGCGTTAGGCACATGTGTTTGTCGCCTTCCAACATTACCGTGAAAGCGCTACCCAGGCTTACCATCGTCTGGGAGGGTGACAATGATCGAGCGACTCTGTCCATACCGAAAGTTGTCGGCGACAACCTTCTGCTGATATTCTCGCATCGAATACTCGCGATGGCCGAGTTTGACACGTCTGAAGTTCCAGGTGATCACATATGGTCCAGTACTGGTGACAATTTGCATCTCTTCCTCGTTAGCGCCAGTATTGAAACGTGCAGGTGTGAAAGAGACTGGTGCTCTCATGGCTGCCACGTGACCCGGTAACAATTGCAGTTTGATCGGCACAGGCTATCAAATTGATACAAACGCCATTAGCTTCCGCGAACAAAATTCAGGCATAGCTGCCAAGGAAGTGTCGAAAAAGTATGCACCTTATCGTCAGCAAGGAACCTGCGATCAAACCCCAAAGCGTTGTTTTTAGAGTTGAGGACGTCGAATAGCATGATGTACTCTTTACAAGTCGCCAAGACCCATCGTCCACTGCCAGCCACGTCGATACCAATCACAGGAGAGCCTAGAGTTGGGATCGATACTGTCGCGATGCCACCAATCTTGTTGAACAGCATGATGTCCTTGCTCGAAGCCATTGCCAATGACCCATTACTTGAAGTGGCACCGCACAAAAACTTGTTCCCTTTAGAGTATTGCTTCTTTTCATTCTCAACAATCATGCCGCCAGGCAGACGCGAGTCGATTCGAAAGATGGCATCCTCTGCAAGACCGAGCATTGTTTTCGATTGTGTGGTGTGTGCGTATTTGCCGTCGCCGATCAATCTGCAGACGCCTGAAGTGCCGTGCAGATTCCACTCCTCGACAATTTTGCCGTATTCCAAATCCATCTTGTAAGCCTGGTGCTTGTTCCGAGGGTCTAGCATCACCATCGAGGTGTCTTCTTCATGAAGAACCACCTAATTGATGTTGAGAATCCTTCGATGTTAGACTTGCTATGGCGTAGTTCGCTTCCTCCTAACACCATCATTTTTTTTTTTTTTTTTTTTTAAAAAAAGATTGTAATACCTGAGACGGTTTGATCTCATTCCCAGCCTTGTTTCTTAGGTTCTTGATGGTTGTATGGAATTTGAGCCCATCCGATTTGCCATAGCCGAAGACACCAACCTTGGAGCCACGGACAACGAACGAGCGGTCCTTGTAGCCCACGGCGAGCTCACTGTTTTTGGTACCATCGTTCTGGTCAAACGAGGAGATGATGCTGCCGTCACTATCATCGCCGTCGTCTTCACTATTCTCGCCTCTGTCTCCTTCCACTTCATCCTCCTCGTCATCCTCCTCGTCATGGTCATCGCTCTGTTCAAATCCATAGCTAGATCGTTGAGACCTGATGGCGGATGAAGAAGTGCTACTATTAGTAGATACTGATACAATTGAAACAGTGCACTATCAGATGAAGAGCTACCAAATACTTCTCGCCAATTCATTCTAGTCAACACTTACCGCTTGCAGGTTGGTTGTTCAAAACGTCAGACATGCAGTTTGCATATGATGTCTGAAAGCGCCTGAGAACGTTGTCGTCTTTGAACCGAAGCAGCCAGGAGTAAACGTTTTGTTTGTCATCAGAGTAGTTCCAGATGAACGTCAGATTTTCCTAAAGAATAGGCGATATACAAACAAGGATGTGGATAAGTGTGTGGTTCGTTCAAATATCGAAAGATAAATGGCCATAGGGGAAAAATAACAAGGTGCCTACAGGGCTGAACACGGGACTCATTCTGGGCTCCAGTTTCTGAGCAAGATGTTGATTGCTTTTGCCGTCCATGATTAGCAGCCAATCTATGACATGATTCATGGTAAGTACATGCAATGAAACCTCTTTTCATCGTTCCAGATATTGCTCACACTTACAAGTATCTCGCCGTTCACGGACCAGCTGGCAGCGAACATTGAGAGCATGGTCATAGAACAAAGCCGTGCTGTCGTCCCACAGGCACAGATCTGCTGGCACGTCAATGACACCGTGATACACAGTAGGTGGGGGGCGCAGTGATGGCGTGGGAATGTTGTGCGGAACAAAGGACGCTTCTTCCTGTCGAGGAGATCTGGGGGAACGGCGAGTGCCTTTTGGAACAGGAGTGTTGAAGAGCGACCTGTTCATGCATTGTCTGATTTAGACTCTGGGTCGTAAACGATTTGAAGCGTCAACCATTTTTTTTTTTGATGTGGATACAAACTCACTTGATTTGAAATTCGGCAATAGCATCCTCTTCGGCATCCACGTGCGAGTGGTTGTACTGGCGCTCGTACATACATTGGTAAACTGTGATTTCAAAGTTGTTGGCCGTAAACGCGGTCGTTTCCTCAGCACACACGAACTCGAAAGTCAGTCCTTGGCTATCCTGCAACATCAAAAAAGAACATGCAGGTTAAGGTCGCGTCAATGACGACTGCCAGTCACGTTGACACAAGCTTACCTTGGACATGCCCTTCCAAGTGAAGGCTGTTGACCCAGAGACCATGCGCACTTTGAACTGGATAGCCTTGTCAATCAGGACGCTGTGTTCGTCGTCGTCGTCGTCTAAAAAGTCGTGATGGATGAGATACTCGCACAGACGACTCCCCCAGGAATTGGCTCCAGCACCCGTCCTTTGTACCTTCTCCCTCGAGGGTGTCTTCTCCTTCCTCATAGATACGTTCGACGCACAGACGGTACTGAAACGGCATGCTTGTCCGTTTGATGGTGGCCCTGGCATCAATGTAACTGATTTCAAGAACAGAGACACATTTCACGATTAGTCGTTCTGGAGCATTCCTACATGAAAGATGGAGGGAAGAAGCTTGCTTTACCGGCAGGTACGCTGCATGTTCAGCCCAATGACGTAGAAGTCACCAGAGGGGATGGCGACCAGATCCTGGGAGGCATTGTTGCCCCAGACCATGCCATTGAGGGTCTTAAAGATGTTCATGCTGTGAGCAGAAATGGAGTTGCAGTGGCGGACAAGATCGTGACCATCAAAAAGAGTCGAGGCAGACCGGACACCAAACATCGCATGCATTGGGCGCCAATCTTCCCAAGGGTGTCACACGCTCTCACTTTTCACTCTCCTCTCGCACCGACGCTCACTTCTCATTTCGCCTCTTTTCTTTTCTCTTTCCTTCCATCCTTTCTTCAACCGCATACCCTCTTTTGCCCTATACCACATCCACCTGCTCGACAGCTCTGGATTAGCCTCTTCCACATCCACCACAGCACACAGCACACTCAAATGAAGGAAACACCACCACTCGTCAATGTCACCCCACTGACAGAGATTCATGAAGGTATAACAAACCTGAAGGACAAGGTGCATGGTCCAATTGGACAGTGCAAAGGAAGGCTCTCTTGGCTTCATCAACACAAGTTTGCAAGCTTATCGACGCGACGCGTTGGTTTCCTGTTTATCTCACTCCAACACCTACTCCCCCACTCTCGTCACCGGTGTGTTCCTGAACTCCATTCACTCATCCATTTATTCGTACTGACTGTGTGTGTGCCTTGCATAAAATAGTGCCAATCCATATCAACAATCCGATCCATCCAAACTCGGCCAACAAACACAAGCGACTCGGACTACAGATGCTCAACGAGCTAACTCGTATCGAAATGTTTGTCACCAGGATAGAGACGGTGGGCAAGGTAAAGAGCAAAGGTCACGACGTGAACGTCCCCATTGTCAAGGAAGACGAGACAGGCGGAGGAGGAGAAACAAGGACAGCAGAACATGCTAGAACGGAGGGACGGACACATTTGGACAAGGAATATTCTGCTGTCAACAATCCGCTGACTCAATTCTTTTTTTTTTTTTGCTTCCAATTGTGAATATCGTCATCCCCTGTCACCAACAAAACAAAACTACCCCAACATCTCATGTTTCATCAACACAACACCCCATAGCAAGAGGACATCGTGGCCGAGTTGTCAAGGACGATAACACATCTGGAGCAGGCCCTGTACAATTTTGAACTGGAGAACGGACATGCAGCGAGGACAGAGGATGCTTCAGGGAGAGTCATGCTTCAGGTAAGGAACAGATGAAAAAGCGTAAAATGAAAAATTGCAAGCGATAAGAAACATTACACCATGCATGGAAAGCTTGCTCAGGACCTTTGGTTATTAACTATTCACCATTCGGCATTTTCGGTGGATCTTGTTTTCCCCTTTTGCTTCTCTTATCCACTGTAGAGATACATGATTCGAACAGGACTGGCCGAAATGTTTCCAAAATCGTCCGAGTATCTTGGCATCGACCCTGTTATCCCTGGCGCAAGTTTCTTGGAAGGTACAGTCCGCCAGCATAGTTTCGTCTTGGTGTGCAAGTCATGTCGACTCATCATCTTTCAATTCTGCATACGATTTAGCCCACTTCCGTCAAATGTCATATACCAACCAGCTGGTGTCGATAGCCCTTCAACTCCAGAACGACCTTCGCTTGACTAACCACAAGTACATGGCTCATCAAACCGCACTACTCTATGTACGTCGTCACTACTGGATTCTTGGACAGAGACAGCTGGATAATTGCATGCGGTCGTAATTTTGCTCCTAATCATGGCCCCCCTTTGTGCCATATCTATCATATATAGCAATGCATCAACCAAGCAGGACCAATGTTCTCAAAGTATAAGGCGCGAGTGGAAGAACAATTCAACACACTGAAAGAGGTCTCCAATCAATCTGACGAACCGTGCCTGACTCCTGAACTTCAATCATGGTAAGACGATACTTGCACTTTGTTATCACTCGAAACAGTGACATATATTGTAGTGTCGACTTACCTCTCAATCACTTTATTTTTTTTCTATCCCGCTTTTGTCGCACTAATTAGGCTTTCAGAGTTGACAACGGATATTGTGGCGGATGCACTGTTTAGTGGACGAGCCATGTCACAGCAGACCCCTGAAGGCGCCCATCTCTCGGACTACATCAACCGCGTCTCCTCTGGCAACACATGGGAGAACAACCAGAACAACCAGATACACGCGTCGTAGAGCATTTGATCGAACACAAAAGAAGAAAGTAATATTTTTTTCCATGTGTCCATTGCACCTTCCTCATATAGAAACGCAATGTTTCAGAAGCTCGACTTTTTTTTTTTGGATTCCTCACAGCCTCACTTCCATTCTTACTTCTTTCTCCATCAAACCCTTTTCTGTCTGCATTGCCCTCCTTCCTCCCTCCTCACACCCACTCCACGCGAGTCCATTCATTAATTGCGTCCCAGCTTTCATTCGATCCATCCTCTGTTCCGTGTGTCCCCTCACAACCCTCTGATCAGATTGGAGGTAAACACTAAAGAACTCCATCAAACTAACACAGTTCGATCAGTCATTCCCTCCCTCCTCCCTGCCGCTCATTCATTCAATTATCCATGTTCCATCCTTTCTTGCTGTAATCTATTGACATGTTGTTATAAGCAGTCTCGATCGCATTGTTCTGTTTTCTGTGATTTGATTTGCTCCTGTGTACTGGTGTCGATTCTTCATGTGTCTGGGTCTTACACATCCATTTTGACTCAACTTTGTTTCGTCTTCTTCCTTGACTGACGTCTTGCTTTCTCTCCGTCCTTCTGTCGCCATTTCCATCTCGCCCTCACCACAATCGATAAACAGACACTCATCAGCAGCCCCCCTCTCCCCCCCCCCCTCTCCTTCGTCTTTCTTGCCTGTTGCTCTTTCCATCTCTATCTATCTATCTATCTCTCGAATCTACCAACCCTGCTTGCTGTTGCATCGCATTGCGATTCACTATATTTATTCCTCACTTCCCCATCGCTACTCGAAACTCGACAGGCACCTCTTTTTTCAAACCTTTATTGGGCGCATGCCTAGCACTCTCTCAGAATGAAGAGTGTCCGTCAGAAATGGGCCTCCCACAAGACATATCGCAAAATCCAGAAGACATGGCTCGACTACACCTCAATAGCCGACAAAAGGCAAGTCAACGAGACGCAATCCGAGTTTTGACCTTTTTTTTTGAGAGATGGAGGCACCTAAATGAATGCCGCGGATTTAGCAAGCTTCGATGGCGACATCACCCACGAAGGCAGCACACGAATATACAGGACTCTCGCTTCCGCCCATAGCGACACCATGGACACATGGGTCATCAACTTACATCGGCGACTTGGTTTCTTACGGAACTCAGTTTTCTTTCAGGATGCACAATGGTTTTCGATGCTGTTCTTCTCTAGAGACCAGAGAAGGCAGGCGCACAGAGAAGACGAAAGCGTTGCTTGTGCTGCAGGAAGAGAAGGACAAGACAGGCCCACGAGAACAACACCCGAACACACTGGATCGATACAGTTCAAAGACAAACATAAGAGCCCTGCTCTGCCTTGAATGGCTGTCGTACTTTCGTACTCGCTAAATGGGGGGACTTGGGCTGAAGTTGGAGGAAACGATTAAGATCCTCGTGGAGTTCCAAGACAGAGGGAAGGCTAACTAACCCACGGTTATTTTTATTACAAAACTACCAACTCCCCAATGATTAGTGGTGATGTTCAGACTGTCGCTCAGAGGCTGGATGTGTTCTTGGATACATTCGAGGAGGCGTATCAGGAGATGATCCCACAAGCAGCATTGGAACAGACCGAGGTCTCGACAGAAAAAGTCTATGGAGATTGTTCAGAGATCATGACCACGCTATTCAACGCCATCGAAAGGTACTTTTTACTCCATCAGGAAAGCAATTGAAGCGCACAACCTTTCGTTGCTCAGCTAGTGATCGCGACCAACTAACGGTGCTGTGTTTGTGACATCTAGAGAGACATCACTAAAGAAGGCAGATCGAGCAAAGTGTATGCAGGAACCCATGAACAAGGCTCTACTCTTGATTAATCTGATATTGAAGGTACATCACGACGGATCGCAAAGGAAACTGACTCGCGGGAATCCTTGTGTGTTGATAACTGATCTTCTTTGTACGGAAACATCATCACTGCAGGAAGAAAAATATCGTCGGCAAGTGTCAGAGTCACCTAACTTCATTTCCAGATTGCTCACCTTGCTGGAGAAACCAGGAGCGCCAGAAACCAAGATCCTGTTCCTCCGCATTGTGGCCACTATTGGTGAAAGCGACAGGAATAAGATTGAAATCGGTATGTCCTTTGGTTGCATGTGATACTATGAAAGACCGCAATGAAACCCACTAACCCCTCATATGTCTACCCTACTCGCCAATAGCTAAAATGGAGGGCTACAAAAAGATCCTCCGCCTCCTGATCAGCGACAATCCAGAGCTTACACAAGAAGTCGTCACCACTGTGAACCATCTCCTGGAGTTCAGTAATGACCACCCCGACATTGCCGATCTCTCCCTTGTCGCCCCTGGGTTGAAGGCGGCGGTTTCCAATCCCGTCATGCTTACCGACCCACCAAGGTCACTGCCCTTCAGTCCCAAATCCTTGTTGTCGCGATCGTCCGTCCAGCTTTCTCGACCACAGACCCAGGATGCCTCATTACCACCTCGACCAAAATCAGTTGTCATGGATCGCCATTTAACTCGAGGACCCTCTCCCTTTGATTCGCCACGGCGGCCATCCAGCAGTAGTCCTTCGCTGAAAAGCATCTCTGGAATCGATCGTGTTTCACAAGCAATTAGTGAAGTCCGAGGCATGTTTGTGCAGGAGCTAGGAAAGATCTTTCCGCAACTCAAGGATCAGGATGGCCTCGGGATTCTTGGCATGGGCAGCGACGAGTCGGGTATCTCCAGTTCCGAAAAACAATATATACCCAACGAGGAACAGATTCGATTCACCGTCGCATACTATACACAACTCATGTCATCCGGAGTCGCGGATGAACCAGAAGCACAAGAACCGACCGATCAACCAGACCCACCAACTGAGCCAGAGGCCACATCAAAACCTTCCCAAAACCTGGGCGACCTGTTGCTCGAGAAACCAAAATCAGGAAGACGCGGCACATTGAAAAAGACGTCTTCAACCCCAGATTTCCGCGTGGCAGAGAAACCAGCACTCTTAGCACGGCGAAACTCTGAGGACAAACAACTCTCAGAAGTCTCGTGGGCTACTAGAGGAGCAGCCGTTGAGTTGGCGCAGGAGGAAGAAATGATGCGAAAGAGTCAACCTGACAATGTTCTCAAGGTATGTATTTTTCTTCTCCGGCTCGCTTTATATGGACTAAGGAACAAAAAAAAAGGCTAAAGGTATTATGCCTGACATTTTTTTCTTTCCCATATCCTGACAGGAGTTCATGCGGACACAAGGTGCACTCAAATCGCTTATGACCATCCTCAGCGAAAGTCCGCCCTCGCATCAAAACGTCAGTGTCTCAAAAAAGTCAAACAAAAACCATATTTCGGGAACGGGAACTCGCCTCGCCACCAAAATCGACATCATGGAGACGGTTTGCAAGGTGCTCTTCCAGAACTCGGCTAACCAATGCGAGTTCAAGGCCATGGATGGATATACCACTCTGCTCAAAGTCTTTGACGACATTGTTGTGCCGGGAAACACGAAGGGCGAGGGAGAGCCACATACGGACGATTCAGGATCAGTAGTGTCAACCGATAGCCATTCAGTTGGACGCCTCTCAGATTCTCAGTCTGGAGCGCTACATGGTCGATCAACCTCGGCACCGGCAAGCAAGCGGAGCCTATTGTTAGGGTCACTGTTGGCGGTATTTTTTGATTTGGCTCTGGACGGATCGGCCCGCGATATGGTGCAAAACACGGACGCCTTCCACTTCCTCTTCCGGCTTCTGTTGGAATCCAAGCAACTCGATGTGCGACAGCAGGCTCTGTACGCCATCCAGGACTTAATCTCGCTAAACTCGTTGAACGCTGTTGCTGCTTGGAGATGTGGACAGGTAGACGCCATCATCGGTGTACTACGCAAGGCCTTGTCGCATCATTCATCAAGTGCATCGCTGTACGAAGCACAATGGGATATGGCGATCGAACTGGGATTTGACGCTAACTCGGCCACTGCCCGAGCGGTGGTATTTCCACGAATCCAATATTTCGACCACTTTATTGTTTCCGAGGACACTGGCGCTGTAGCAGAAATGGTCGAAAATGGATCACCAGTGTACCAGTACGTCGTTGCGCTCACAAGGTTACTTGACTACATCTCCGTGATGCTCGTTCAGGACAATGCTGTCATTCTTTATGTAAGTGTCACTTTTTTAGTTTGTTGATGGCAGCATATCGGAGTTGAAGTTAATTTGGCTGACACTATCTTCCTTCCCCATTTCGGTTTAGGAACTATCGAGGCTGATCATGGAGATCGAGTTTCCTGACGAATCGTCGATCGTTATCAACATTGTGCTTCGGTCCATTGGTCGAATTGTTTCCGATATGGTGGCTCGTGGTGTCTCCATTGAGGAAAAGTTTGCCAGTATCTATTTGCAGATTGTCCGGAGGCTAGTCGACAACCAGGGCAAAAATCCGAATAACTTTCGAGGTGATCTGGATGAGCAGGAACAGGAGCTGAGGGACAGTGTTCACACCGAGCAACGACTTTTGACACTTCATGTACTAGGGCTGGTTCTAAAAGGCATGGGGAGCTGCATTGATGTCTTTGAGCTGCTGCAAGGATTTGACGTGCTAGCAAGCACTATTCTACTGGAAAAGCGGTCATGCCACCACGGTCGACGATCGCGCTCAGAGTCACCTAGCACATATGCCGAATCGCTTGCTGCATCACATCTCTGCCAGGACTGCTTCCGGTCCGATATTGTTGTCTCTGATCTTGCGCTCTGGATTTTCAGGGATCTCGCACTTCAAGAACCAGACAATGGGTCTGTTACGACCTGGATGATCCATCTTCTCAAATCGACGCTTTCAGGAATTGAGGAGCTGCGGAGGCAGAGCGAGTCTGTCAAGTTGAGAAGCAGATTCAACAGTGGTTTTCTTCACATTATACCCGATCTGCAACAAGATCAAGCCCACGCACTCCTGGCTTATCTCTATACCAAGATCTGTGGCACAGTGTCGCTCATCTTTCGAAGGAGCGGCGACTCAAAGCTGGCCTTTGGAGAAGCCTGTGGCATGCAAATCTTGTTGAGCATCTTGAGTGTAAGAGCTCCTCCTGTTTTTTTTTTTATGTTGACTTAAAGACAGAATAGCGTCTCGAAGTACTGATCCTTTTCATGTCTTAACGTAAAATAGAGCGCACAACATCAAGATATTGCGACTGCAGCCCTGGTGGCCATCGGGGACTTTTTCGCTGGATATGAAGGAACCAAGGCTCTCATGGGAGACAAATTTGGATATGATGGTTTCCTAGAAATTGTTCTGGACTCTTGCCGGCCACTTGACAAGTAAGGTTCCACCTGATTTTGTTCATCCTAAGCTCCCAAGCAAAATACCACATTGGACTCATCTTTGCCCTCTTCATATTCACTCTCACCTTTTTTTAGAGTGTGCTGTGAGATTGTCCTGGAGGTAGCCACCGTTGGCAATGTCATGTCCGTTAAGTCCAGGCCCCATGTGGAATCGGATAGATCAATTTATTGCACTGAGGTCTGGCCGTACATCGGAGGACTTTCTGATCCGCAGCTGCGCTTCCATGCTGCTCTTCCATTCACAAGCGCAAGGAAAGTAGGCGATCGAAACTCGTTTAGGGTATCCGTACCTTCGCCAATCAATGTGGAACGTCGTCCTGGATCAAGGATGTATCCGACGAACGGGCGAGGAACACCATCTCGACCGAGCAGTGTATACCTGGAGGAGGCAGACTCGTCAATCAACGGTGTACCGACCACGACTGTTCTTCAGACAGGTCCATCGAGCAGCACTTCTGGCGTAACTCCAAACAATACTGGCCCGGTGACAAGCTCAAATCGTTACAGTATCTTTGGTATGCCATCTTGGTCAAACTCGGCGGCGCCTTCTATATCCATATCGATAGCCCAGGATGATTCCAGCAGCCCGTCATCTTCCAGTTCCAAGGTCAGCGACGCGGAGGCTATCGCTAATGGATCTTCGCGGAGAAGCAGTATCCACCAACACAGGAGTGGCCGCTCAACACCCGCGCCTGTAGTCGATTCGACGGATCATCACCCATCGGCACCAAGTACTACTGTCATCATGAAAGCACTGCAACCGCCAACCAAAGACAAAGGAGGCGCTGTTGCTAACCGAAAGCGCAGTAACTCGAGGAACCTTGGAGGCTTTGGACTGAACACTACAAACCTTGGATTCCAGTCGGTGATGCCTTCCGAGCGGATGGCTTTTAAACAGCTTGCAGGAATTGTATTCAGGGACGCAGATGCTGCGCGGATGACCCTTCGCCTTCTTGGTCGAATTATTGCTTGCAACAACCCCAAGCTGGCCACGGACTACTTTAACCTGCTAATGCTGCTCATGGAGGTTACCCCTCGGAACAAGGAGCTTCTTGGCAGAAACGATGGCTTGCGGTTCATGCTCCAGATCTTGTTTGGTCAAGGTCTTCGCAGCGATGGTCTCGGGATCGCAGCAGCCGGATACCCCTACCTTCCCAAACCCACCGATCCACCCTACGTCGATCTTGTCCCAGCCATGGGTGCCTACGATATTTCAGTGGATGACGTCCGAATGCTATTTGATGCCGTATACGACCCACTCGATATGTTTCTGCGCCTGACATCGGATGCTCCAGTCAAGCCGCCACTCGCAAGTGACATTAAGGATCAGCTGGGTCCTCTCCCCGAACTTCCAACACAGTTTGGCAATGATCAAGGCTCAAGACGGAATTCAGCAAGGCCTCGCTCAGAATCTGTCGGTGCATTCCCATCCGACTCTGGCAGAAATGCGGGTGGGAACAGGAACAGTGGGGTTAGCTCTAACTCCCTTATCGGACCGCAGATTAACCCACTGTTCATCGGCGAGATGGAACAACAGATGATGTATGCAATCGAGAAGATATCTGAGAGAGTCGACCCGCCAGCCTACTTCAACTTCAACGGACTGAACGCCAGCTTGACAACATACCCAGGAACGGTTGAAAAAGTGATCTCGGCCAAGGGAGGATACACGGTCAGTGTGTGGATCAAGGTCACAGCCTTCCTGGAGAAGGAGACAGGACTGTTTTGCTACGAAGAAGAGAACGGCACCCGCACGATCTTCGAGCTGTACTTCAAGTCCCTGGACCAGTCGAATCGCTTCTGTCTCTGTGTCAGGACCCAACACTATCCATCCCCGCCAGAGGACTATGTCTTTGATCGCTTTGACTTTGCAGAGACCGGCATCTGGCACCATATTGTCTTTGTTCACAACAAGACCATGAAACTCATGGTGGATGGGTGCACGATCCAGTCGTACGGAACATTCAACCAGCGCCGTCAGGACAAGGACTCTGTGATGCTGGGTGTTTTTGGCCGCAAGGGCAGGCACGCCATGTCTGGCTCGGCCAATTCACCTAATTTCAGCGAGAGTGCATCGAATCAATCCAACTTGTCAGCCGTGCCTCACGATGCCATCAATCAGCGACAGGTCGCTCCGCCAGGACCTCAGCTCCCTCCTGTCATCACGTCGTCCGCTGAGCCGTCGCTAGGATATTTTTGTGGTCAGGCGGACAAGGTCCACTTTCTCCAGGGAGAATGGGATCAAGCCACTGCTGAAAAAGTGTACAACCTTGGACCAGCTTCCACAGAGTCATGGAAATCGCATGACATCAAGAGCAATGTGATCACGGTACTCGACCCCGAGGATTTCAAGCGCGACATGGAAAAGGAGCAAGCAAAGGAGGCCTCAAGATCGGGATCAAAGGCTGCCCCACAATTCGTCCCTAACGTCTCCGACACAACAAATTCGTCTGATGACCGCCTTTTCCTGACTCACGGTGTCCTACAAGGTGGCTGTACGATTCACAAGACGCAGGCCATGCGCAACCTGATTGGCGAGGTGGGCGGTATCCAGCTGTGCTTCCGGTTCCTGGAGATGAGCCCCTCCCACCTCCAATTGGTTGGACTCCGCGTCATCTCGAACTTGCTCTACAAATCACCTGAGAACCTGGCCCACTTCCAGACGGAGCTCAACGGATACGAGATCATGTACGAGCTGCTCATGAACACGGTCTCGGAACTGTCAATCGAACACTTTGGTGTCTTGTTTGATATCGCCATTAACGGGATGATCAAGGACGAGCACATGACTCTTTCGAACATGCCCTGTGTGCAGCTGATCCTGCGCTTGTTACCCAGCGTTGCCGATGCTGTTCAGGGCTACATTCTTCGCACCTTAGTGGATCTGATTGTTGAGTCGTCCGAGAACATGAGTCTCTGGCGATCGTCTTTTGGCATGCCCACTTTGTTTGACCTTCTCCGATCGCTTCCTGCCCATCTCCGCCCATTCTTGATGTGGACTCTGGAATCGATGGTGGATGGCATCACGGTGCAGGAACTTGGACTCTTGATTGGATTCATTGGCCACGAGGAACCCGACTTGTTTGAAGTTCGACGGGATATCATTGAGATGTTGTTCAAGCGCATGACCACAGACCATTACTTGGTAGATCTCCTCGGATCCGGTTTGGAGGGTGTCACGGTCCTGATCGGCCTTTTAGACTCGCCAAACGAACACTTCAGAGTCCTTATCCTGAAGATGATCGGTATTCTGCTGAACGACAACACAAAGTCTGGAAAAGCTGCTCTGGACAAGCCCAACATTGGAATTGCTCTGATCCGTTCGACGCTCGAAAAGTATCCACTCTCGATGGATGTGATCCAAGTTCTGCTTGGCCTTGCACAGAACAGCTATCGCTGTGATCCAGTGTACCGTTCAGACAAGGTGAGCTCGCGCAAATCGGCCGAAAAGGGGCACTTACGGTCATCTTCGACCGGCCCTCCAGTGCCACCCAAGGATATCCCAGTTGTCTCAAGCTCCTCGGCTCCAACCCCGCAAGACTACCCGTTTTTCGACGAGAACTCTCCAAGCTCTTTCCCTGGTCAATTTGATCCGTCAGCAAGGAAGCACAGCCAAACAAACGGATCTTTTGTCAAGCCCAATCTTCCCGAGATGGCACGGATCACCAGTACTCCCAAAAGAGCCTCATCGCCAGCAGTGAGCATCGGAGGAGCAGGGGGCGGCAAGGTTACGGACGAGCTTACCTATGCCAGTATGATCCGCCTAATCCTGGAGCTGACTGGCTCCTTGCCTCATACAGATCTGGTGACGCACACTCTTACCGATCTGAAGAGACTCTTAACGTCCGAGAACATGCGCATCTTGTGGGAAGCGGGCTGGGTGAACTGGGTTGCCTCGTTTATCATGGACAAGACCAAGGTCCGGGTCACATCTGCAGCCGAGAACCTGTCGTACAATCGGGCCATGGGTGTTCTGGACGGGATCATGCAAAAGATGATGATCTTTGATCTCTCTCGCAAAGGATCTGTCACAGTACGGAATAAGGGCAAACTGGTCTCTCGTGACGAGGACGTTGGTGTTCAGCTTCGATTAACTGAGGCGGCTCTGGCCTGGTTTGACAAGAACCCCAATCTCGACACAGACGCGGCCAATGTGATATGTAAGGGGTTGGTGATTCTGTACAGGCAAGTCGAGGAGCTCTCCCGGAAGTTTGAAGAGAAGCAGCGACAACAAGAAAAGGCCCGACAGGAGGCTCTTGAACTGGAGCGGACTTTGCGTGCTCAACTCATTGCCCAAGAGCAGGAGCGAGAACGGGTCTCATTGGAGGCTGTCTCGTCTGCCCTGAGCGGTGTTCTGAACAGTATGGGCACTGCCTCGGGAGACGACTTTGAAACAAAGTCAGTGCTTTTCAAAGCCGACGAAGGCGACACCGACGCTGAGGAACTCACAGTTGAACGTGGTGAGGAATCATCGTCTGGAAGCGACGGCGCAGATGTTATGATGGGTCCCGGAGCTCCCTTGTCTGGGGCCACCTCGCCAACAGGATCCAGCACATCGACATTGTCACTTCCACTCTCTACCTTTTCTGCCGCCATGGCTGCAGCGGACAATAACAACAACAACTCCCATAGCCGAGGCTACAGCGCCTCTGGCCAACATACCCGGGATTCGTTCGAGTCATCTGGGATTTCAAGATCACCTGCTGCAGGCAGGAATGCATCATTGGAGGGGAGTCACACTCCAGCAAGCTTTCAATCACATCACCATCGGCACCAGACCAACCGTCGCCACCAACAGCTGCAGGGTCGATCTAGTTCTTCAACACCTCCGGCTCTGCTGGACCACGCCAGTACCATATTGATGATGCACCACCACGATATGGCCTCTGATGCAGGCATTTTCTGGCCACCGCTTGGTCTGTATGAGCATTTCGCGAACTGCATCAACAATTTGGCCTGCTACAACAACTCAGCGATTCGTTCAGCCATGAAATCGAGCGGACTGTTCAAGATCCGCGATAGCCTGATTGAGAAACTTGGAAGCCTGGGAGAAGGATCAAACACTGGTAGCAGTAGCAACCTTGCAGCCTACCCATCGTACATGCCTCATCCTCTGTGGCACCAACACCAAGCACAGCACCACCACCAACCGCAAATGCATCATTCCAACGTTGTGTTGCACCATCCATCCCCAGTTCCTGCCAATAACATGTTTGGACCACTAAACCCATCGGCTCAGCATCGTTCATCCTCAACCTCATCGTCCTCGTCGCCGACGTACAAAGACAATGATGGGCCAGCTGTGGACAGTTACAACAACAATACCAATCAACCACTTAATATTCTTAATAATAGCAAAACTAATATCGGCCCACCAGGATCGCCGTCGGCCCTGTCCTCCTCGGGAGCCAAGACCAAGGATCACCAAGGCCACCAGAACCAACATTCACAGCCACATAGTAATCACCGCAAGCGTCAGAGCCAACGACCCAATCCGACAGGACTTGGCTTAGCACTGCCACCGTTTTAATTTCTTACATACACACACACACACACACACACACATATATATCGTCTCTCTTACCCTTTGTTGTATTTTGTCTTTCTTTTTTTCTTTTTCTTTTTCTTTTTCTTTTTTCTTTGTGTCACTATTTCCCTTGTTCTTTATTACTCCTTCTCGCCCAAAGTCAAATTATAATAATAAAAAAAAACCAGCTTGATTCCTCAAAAAAAAAAAAAAATCTATGCAAGAGACAGGACTCTTATTTAAAAACTATGGTCTTGCGCCGCTGGTCCTTGGTCGCCTGGACCCGATTCCCTGACGCGACCGCGGACGAAAATGTGTCGGTCCTGATAGGGGCCGACATGAACGCATGGACCGTTTCCTCCACTTGAAGGCGTCCCTGGTACTCGTCTTCATTGTCATTGTCGTCCTCGTCACTGTCGTCCAAGATCTCTGGAAACTCGCCTTCCTCTCCCTCTTCTTGTTCATCATCGTTCTCTTCAACATCCAATTCCTCGAGCTGCTCCTCGTTTCCCTCATCAGCCCTTTGACCCTCACTCTCCTGACCTTCCACTTCCTCAGCCTCCTCGTCCTCCACATCAAACAGCCAGTGGTACTGCAGGATCATGTTCCGCACAATCGACTGTTGGTGGCCCAGGTTCTTCATCGACGTCGCGAACGAGGTCGCAGAGCTGCCGCCAGGGCGAAGCAACGTAGGCCCAAAGACGATCGCTAAGTTGGTCGCGTACATGTGGTTGATCTCCTCATAGTCCGTTACGCGCTCCAGGTGCTCAATGATCCGCTTCAGAAGCAGGTAGTTGGTGGGAGGAAGAGTTCGGATTAGATCCTTCATCGTCATTAGGCGCTCGTCGTAGTCTTCCAGAGCTATAAAAATAATCAATATACGCAAATAAGCCAATTAGCGATCGAAGAAACGGGTGCTAAGTGTTCGAGATCTTTTTTTTTCTTTTTTTTTTTTTACCTGAGGCAGCAATCAAGCCGTCATAGAGATGGTTGGTGGTGACAGCCTCGGGCAGCTCGCGCAGGAACTGTTTCAGGGCACCGGCCACTACATTGATGTCCTTCCATTCGTCGCTCTCCAGGTCGAGCTCCTCGGACTTGATGCCAGAGTTGAAGCACAGGCGCAGCTTGTTGATCGCAGAGACAGCGCCTGGGACGCGGTAGATGCCGACTTCTTCTAAGCCTACATTTTTTTTGAGAGAGAAGTAGGGTAAGAGCGGAGAAGAGCTAGTGGCGAGAGCAAAAGATACAGGAAACAAAACCATGTCAGCAGCTTTGAAGCATGTCGTACCTCGCTTCTCAATCTCGGTGATACATTTCTCGACGATCATGGGCACATTGCCATCGCTCATCAGATGCCGGAGCTCAACTCCGAATACTATAGGTTGCAACAGAAAGTAAACCCAGGTCAGCATTGAAAGCACTCACTTTTTCTTTCTGCGTGACCAAAAAAAATATACAAAAATACTTGCCGGAATTTCTTCCTTTTTTCTCCGGTTCAACCACGGTGACCTCCATCGCATCCTCTTTGCTCAGCTGCAGCGACTCATCAATATCTAGTAACGTTCGTCGCTTGGCCGTCGCCTCCGCCGCCGCCTCGTTCATCACCCGGATCCACTTGAGCATGTCCTCATAGTCCTGGGCCTGCAGCAACGACTGCCCTCCTTCCTCCGTCACAATCTTGAACACATAATCTCGCTTCGTGTATGTGTACGCGACCGAGCACGTCGAGTTGATCAGGTTGATCACCAGCGCTGGCTTGTTCGACAACCCCACGGTTCCTGATCGATGCAAGGCATTCCGCGTTGCCAGTGATGCTCCAGATCCTTCTTCTCCTCCTGCTGCTGCTGCTGCCGCCGCAGCAGCAGCACTGGCCTCCATCAGCTCGTTGGTCGCACCCATGGCCTTCCCACTAATCGCACTCCCCAGAGCCGTGGCGTTGCTGACGGTCGTCGTAGCCGAGCTCCATGAGCTGGTGATCGCCAGCGAGATGGGCCGCATGGCCCGCATAAGCGTCGACTTCAGTAGCTGGTTCTTGACCCGACTCCGACTCTGCTCCAGCTTGATTTGCTTCTCCAGCGTCTTGGCCTGCTCCTGCTGGGCCTTCTGGATCCGCCCTTGCGTGTCTTTGATCTGTTTATCCAGCCGCTCAAACTCCTTTTGATCCCGCCTCACTTTTTCCAGTTGCTGAGAGACCAAGCGCGAAAAGATCTTTCCGGATCGGAGCGTCCGTGAGGATGAAGAAGTCGATGACAAAGATGACACATTGTTGCTGCTGTTGTTGCTGTGAGGGCCTGTGCTGAGAGGAAGCTGCCCATTTGATCCCGCCTTTTGGGTCTGGAACTCTCGCTGCGCTGCTTCGCGGACAGTCTTGATTGCAAAGGTTGTTCCAGGACCTGCGGCCTGTCCCAGCCAAGACGTGAGCGCCGAAGGCTGTACAGTCCTAATGGCCAAATCAACGCGAAGACTGGCTTGGTGCCGCATGTAGACTTTGACCAGATCGTAAACATATTGCCGCTTGTCAAAGTTGATCAGCAACGGGAACTCGTAGCTCATGTCGCGCACGTAGCAGCACGTCTCCAGCATGCGCTCGACAAGCCATCCAATGGAGGGGACTAGAGTAGAGGACGAGGTACTTGGATGGGCTTTGGGTTGTGTGCCGAGTACATCTTCAAGCGTCTCGACAGACACTTTTCGGCTCAAGGAAATCTCTTGCCATGCTCGAGTATAGGCTCTGCTCTCAGGACTGACCAAAGCACTTGCCACAGCTGCCTCCACAAAGGACGGAATCCTCCTCGAATCGCTCGTTCCAGGCCGACTCTCTCCCAGAGCATCCAACGCCCCTGTCAAACTATCCACAGACTGGCCAAATATCTGCATATTTGCTCTGCTTTTGAGAATAACGTCCAGCATCTTTTGGATCCGCGCCAGCCGCAGCTCGAAATTGAGTGTCGGGCTCGAAATCTGGGCAATGACCCAACCTCGAATGATATGGTGCAACTTGCACAGGTTTTGAAGACACATCGGCAACGAGTTGATCAGCCTCTCGCCGTTCCAATTTGTGCCCGGAGCACCGTTCCGTCGGATCGAATACAGTGTGTTGTGGATATCAGTGATGATCACGTCCTCGTCGGACAATGGGCCCGAGCTCTTGGGTAGATACCAGCCCAGAGGATCAGCTGACTGAGACTCGAGCACCTCAAACAATACAAACCATTCCTGGTCGTGGACCAAAAGGTACTGCCCCAAGGCGGCCATGTTCAGCTGTGTCAATACTGACTCTGCATCCCAGGCATTATCCAAACCTGGCTCCACGGGGGGTGGCTTCCCGAAAAAGGTCTCCAGCGTCTCCGATCCAAGAGCCGGTGATTCCACAGGCGTCATGGCGCGCTCGACTACCAGTCGCTTGACGAGATCCAACTGGTCACGAAGCCCTGTTGCATCGGCTGCACTGCCGTCATCCAGCAGCACCCGCTGCGACTCTTCCTGTGCTGACATTAGCATGAGCGCATCGCAAAGACCGGCCTTGAGGGCCATATCGTCCAAAAAGTCGCCAAAGTGGTACCGCAACCAGTGCTCGATCGCCTTGAGCACATGCAGCTGTACTCCCAGCACTTTGCTCCATCCAAACATGGATCCCTCCTTGCTCTTTCTGTGGCTGGCGTTGTTGTTTCCTGAAGGCGTGCTATCAGGTGGCAGCGTCGAGTGCGGGTCCGGAAACAGATCCATTCCAGCGGGGACGTCGGATTTCCGTGACTTGGCGTCATACGCAAACGTGAACATGGCCACAAACTGCTCCAACAGTCGGCTAGAGGCGCAGAAGCTGCGATAGGTCGCAAAGAACACGGAAACGTACTGGGCGTGATCCAATGTCAGAGGCCGGCTCGCTAGCAAGATCAAATCGCCCCTCTCGTCCACATATTTCCCGGCAAGGGCATCCAGGCCCAACACAACGATTTGGAGCAGCATGTCCAGCGTGCCGGCCTTCACGATCACTGCTCTGGCACAGTTGATCACCGAAAGACTACTCCTGTTCGATCCTTTGTTAACACTCCACTGCTTGGTCGGCTTCAAAAGCTCCTGGGTCTTACCCGTTTCGTCGTCGGCAAAGACAGCCTTGGCAAATGCATCAAAGCCATCCTCTTGCACCTTGAGCAACAAGTTCCCAGCCTCGGTCGAGACCAAGCTGTATCCGATGCCAGCGACCGTCTGCATCGCCACCAGTATCGAATTGTGATCCCGCTCCGATGCCTGAAGGGGAGTGTCGAGCCACTCTCGGGCCACAGTGTCCAAGTGGGGGTTGATCATGTTGATCAAGTACTGTGATGTACCGTTGACCCTCGATCCTCTGGGAGCCACTCGAGAGGGCGGGAACGAGTAGGTTCGCTTCCTGGTCTTGGGTCCTGTACCGCTATTGCTAAGCAAACCCAGATGTGTCACCCCATGGTGTGTCAAGGTCGAATCGCCCCAATCAGTCGACCCCTGGATGGGCTGAGGGGCCGTGTCGATGGTCAAAGGTCCCAACTGATATACTTGTTGCTGCTGTTGTTGCAGTTGTAACTTCTCTCGAGGGTCAGAATAAGTGGCCGCGATCAGAGGGTTGGCTTCGTCGAATGAACTCTTCCGGTTGGCGTTTCCAGTACTCTCGAGCGACAGTAATAGCTGCAAAGGGAATAGGCGATAGGCGGTGGTGACTTCGGGGAACATGAGTGGTATGAAGCTTCCGGTCATCTTGCGGTTTTTGTAGTGGTAGTCCAGGTATTGACCGTTGAAATGGGGCTCACAGGCCAAGGAAGACTCGAAAGCATCGTTGGACAGCTCGTTCGAGTGGTATTGGTCGTGCAGTGTCTGACTGATGGAGGCCAAGTGACCAAAGTACTGCTGAAGGTGAGCATTGGCCATTGATGAGAACTCGATCGTCAGCACGTGATTCTGTGGCCAAGCCTTAATAGATTCTTTGGCCTTTTCTAAGGTGATGACGATGTGCTTGAGCTTCTCGACATTGAGCAGTGTTGCAGGGCTGGACTGAATAAACGAAGGCATGGATCGGTCGAGCTGGTCGATGAGCATCTTGATGTTACTGACACATGGCACAACCGTGGGTCCGCCTTCCAACGATGGGAAAATGATGGCGTTGATGGTAGATTTGAGCGCAAAGGTTGACACTGCCAAATTCTGGAGCTCTTCGGTCACCATGTCTAATTTGATCAAAACTGGGATCCACTGCTGTATAACTTCGGTTCTTAGCTCGATTGGGACATGCTTCCAAGTTTCCTGTAACCTTACAACACCGGGCGAGCACACACCGATAGCAATCGCCATGAACCCTGCCTGGTCTCCAAGCGATCGACAAGCACGTCCTGTCACAATCCATTGAGCCAGCAGCTTTGGGCGCCGGGAAGTGCTCTGAACAGACTGGGTTGCGATGAGGATGTGGTGGGTGATAAGAACCGTGAGGAAATGAGGCGAGTACATCGAGAACACAAGAGGGCTCTGGAGAGAGTGTCGGGCGACCGAAGTTGGATACCGACGCATGAAGAATGCTGGATTGCTCAAAAGGCACTCGAGTCCGCCGATGGTTGTCAGTTGATGTCGGTGGTAGAACAGAACCTGTTGAGCAAAGTAGACCGGGTCCAGTCTCAGGAACAAGGCTGGAGTCAGTCCTGTGATTAGCACATTGGACAGATCCACTGTAGGGTTGCCAGAGCCTATGGACGGCGCCGCACTCTGTCGACGCGCCTCAGAGCTTCTAGTGCTGTGTTGAGAGTTGTTGGAAGAAAGTGCGACCTTTGAGTCGATGAGCTCCAGAATCCCTTGAGCGTCTGTAGATTTCAGCCGCTCCTGCAGTATGTCCACCACGAATGCCTTAATCTCTTGAATGACGCCAGCTTCCTCGATCCTTGGGTTAAATCCTTTAAGGATTCCTTGGATAAGCGACACTATCCTGGAAGCCTGATCAGGGGTCACTGAGGTCGACTCCTTGTCCGAGGAGCAAAGGTTGATACATCGCTTGAGCTCCTTCAGAATCTGCGGAACTGCTGCAAACAAAGGGTAGCTCGTTGCAAATACTGGAATCGACTTTGGATCGACGGGTGAAATGTTGTTAAAGACGATCTCATGGATGTACCCGTTGATCGAGGCGCCTGCCATTATTTCCGTGCCAGTATCATCGTCCATTCCGAGTTGCAGATCCGGGTGCATTGTAGTCTCACAGAACATGCGCGCCCTGTCCATTTTATGGCTGTGGAGAACAAAGTTATTGCTTTCTGCAACGGATCTGAGTGAGCTGGGCGACTGCAGTGATACTGTCGATTGGTTCGAGTGCGCCGAGCGCGGTGATAGTGCATCCCTCTGAGATAAGTTCTCGAATGACCCTACATATGATACCAAACAAAACAAAAACAAAAAAAAAAAAAAAAAAGATTTGTCAACAAAACTCTTCGTTTGTCCCAGAAGACGTTGTTTGTGTGTGGTCCACGGCTTACCACGTCCTCGAAAGTCAGGCTTTGATTGTTGAAGCTCCTTGGCGCGGTTGAACTTGGTGTACCATTGATGACGCACGTCTTGTGAGGGTGGGAGGAAGAGCAGTCGATGTGTGAACTCTTTGCCGTCGATGAGTGATGTGATCACTAGCTCCAACGTAGAAGTTGTCTGTTGAACATAAGTTGGCTGAGAGTTGAGAGTGTATATTGACGACACATCCGAGTTCCTCGAACCTCTTCCGATAGAGGTTGACCCTGCTGTTGAAGGAGCTGCAAAAGGATAGAATGTAGCTGCAGATGAAGGCACCGGAGACGCCATATCAAGAGCTTCCACCTGGGCCAGAGGATACGTCGCCACATGCTTCCATTTGGTAAAGTAGCCTCGCTGCTTCTCGCTTCGCGATCGCTCACCAATACTGTTTTTGGAGTCCAAGGATATGTTGCTTATTCCCGAGAGAGACTGTTGGCGTTTTCTCAGAGGCGCTCCTGGACCTGATCCATCTGTTCTTTCGCTCTGGTTGTTGCTGCTGTTGTTGGAGCTGAATTTTATTGCGTCTTTCACTTTGGTAGAGGCGTAGCGGATCCACTTTCGCTTGCATACAATAACACTGTCCTCAAATAGTAGTAGTGCCACGTGTCGCTTAAACTGCATTGTTTGTCGGTCAATTTCGGTGAAGCACTCGCCATAAACATATTTGGTGACCGGAGGTGCAAATGCTAGCCCGCCCTGACTCAACGCTTTAGCGTTTCCCTCAAAGAGGAGTGTTCTCGTCGAAGATTCGAATTTGAAAGCGGCTAGAACCATACCACATTCGTTCGTGATGGATAGTCGAGGCGATAGGATACTGGATGACGAGTGTTGAGGATGATGAGATTGATATGGCATAGGTGATACGTTGTTATGGTTGTTGGTATGGCGGTGATCCTTGGGTCCTTGGAAATTAGGTTTGTCTTCGGTTGGATACGGTTTGTAAAAGTACAACTTGGAGCTCTTCAGTTGCACTCTGTACACCTTCCAGCCATGCCCCGATTCTCCTGCGTGAAGCTCAACTTTTTTGTTCAGGAACCCTTCTTGATGGATGATGCTTCCGGTGCTGAGGTGTTTGTGTGCGTTGGATGTTGAGATGAGAGCTTGGCGAGCCCTTGGGTTGCCATCCGATACATCTCCCCGCAATCCTGTGGTTACTGGCAAGGGTGGTATTTGTCCCGAAGTGTGGGTTTGCACTACAGTGGGCTTCTGTGGTTGCTGACGCCGCGTTGGCAGTGTCCGAGAGAAGAGGCGGTTGTTGTGCGTGGGTTCTGTGGGCGAAGAAAAGGCCTCTGTGATCTCGCTACCCTCACTGAACTGGTGAAGATGGTGGTTGTGGGTTGCCTTGGATCCTCCTTTTGTAGGTTTGTCATTACTGTCGTTGCCTCCGTTCGACTTTGTAGATTCTGAGCTCTTTTTGGACTGGAGCAGGTCTCTGGCGGATGAGGAGAGAGAGGTGGATGCATCTGCCACCGAGCCAAAGAGTCGAGCCTTGAGATAAGAGAAAGCAGACACAGCTCCTGATGATCCCGAGTTGGTTTCTGTGTTAATGGCTCCTGTGTGTCCACTGTTATTACTGCCTGTGGAGCTGGCGTTGCTGGCTGAGGTGCTCTTTTGGAATCCTTCGTGTGAAGTTGCCTTGCGCGGACTGACTTCACTCTGGGACGGGGTATGACTGCGAAGGTTGGCGAGCGAAGCAGGGTTCTTGGCCGACGGTTCTCGTTTAGGATGTCCACTCATGGCTGTCTATGATTAATTAACTAAATACAAACAAAGTCAGCAAAACAGATAAGTTAGCCATGGCACTCATGCAGTGGCAAAGGAGTTGGCCCACTATGGCATGGTGTTGTGGGTTTTCCAAACACCCAACGATGCTGTTCTCCTTGCTCTGCTTGGGCAGGGTAGGGTTCCTTTGTTAGGGCGTGCCTACGTGTGCTTGTGTGTGCTTAGGAAAGCAAAGGATGTGGCATGGTGAGTGAGCTCAGCTCAGCACATACCTTGGAGCTTGTTGAATAACTGCTGACTTTGGTAAGTAAGGTTCAGAGTGCTCGAGGTGCTTTCGTCTTGCTTCGCGTGTGAATGAATGAATAAATGAATGAATGAATGAAAGAATGAATGAATGAATGGAGTTGTGGGAAGGGTGCGAGGTGAGGTTGAAGGTGCGAGAATGCAGTTGTTTCTGAATGGTGGATGCAGGACTGGAGATGATCTGTGGGTGTGGAAGGTGGTTGGATGTGAGTGAAATATGAATGAGGTTGAGTGTTGGAAAGAAGGGAGAAGGAGTGTGTGTGTGAGTGTTGGGTGTAAGTGGTGTTTAAGAGAAGCAAAGGCAAAAAATAAATAAATGTCCACACGGCCAGTCAGTTGCGTGCCTTTCTCTCTCTCTCTCCTCGCGCGCTGAACAAACTCAAAAAAGGGGGCGATTGGCGAAAACAGTAAATACGACGTGAGAATGGTGGAAGGCGGGGGCAGTGTGATGAGCAGGTGGGAGGGAGCATGGAGCAGGTGGAGATGGGGAGCACGTTGTCATTCAGCAATTGAACACAACAAACCCGACTCGACTGGCATATCGCATATCCGCATCTCGCATATCCCAAATCCGCATACGCACATCAGTCAAAGCAAAGAATGCGTGATCAGCCAGTAGGCACAAAAGCAGTGGCAATGAAGTACGGGAAATGAATCCTGTGTGGATTGTGTGAATCGTGGGCCATAAATCATGGATCATGGATCATGGATCATGGACCTGGACAAGGCAACACCTGTGTGTGTTGGGTGTCTCCAAAGGCTCAGTATCAGTCTCCACTTCAACCATCGTCCCCATTGACAGCCTACACACAGCCTCATCCTCTCAGAACAATTATACGTTTGCCATACTTCGCGTTTCTTTGTTTGACTTTAGGCAGTGCTTCCACCTTTGATTGATGGATTGGGCTTGAGAGTTTTTCTTGTTGCCACCTACTCTACTTTATGCATGAAGCAACTGTGTGGGTCGCAGTTAACAAAAAAAGAACGAAGAAGCAATTCAACGTCCAGCCTGTCTCTTCTATATACATCTCTTTGCTCCACTTTGCTCTTCCCAAGGACAAAAAATGAAAGAAGGACGCAGTTCTGGGAACTACGACGACACACGAATAAAAAGGGGCGATCCATCTATGGCTCAGGAGCTCGGTGTAAGTAAAAATAGGACGTGGGCATCCAATGCTCTATTGCTTGAACCATCACCAATATACGAATGCCCCTCCACTTCCCGAAGTCACTCAGTTTGATAACCATACGAATGTAAGGGAATGGCGCCATGCTACCATACAAAGGATGGCAAACAAAAAAGGAGCTCAAGGACGATGTATCCTCCTGGTCCAAGACTCCAGAATTGGGTGTCGTCAATTGGAAACGCGTGTGTACATTTCGGAGCATAAACATTGCAACCATGTCCACCAGCCAAGGCTCTTCCTATGTGACGCCTCTACTAGTGCAAACATATGCCATGGCTCATCGTACACAGCTTGGGTTGGTCAGTGCATCGTTACATGGGTGAGAGCATTCGATTGAGATATGGTCCGACACTTTGCCACCCCTGGAGTTGGATGTCGGTGCAGTATGATTGCTGGACTAGAGAAGAGAGCCATTTGATGGGGGGAAAAGTATCCGCTCCGTTTTGCGTGGCCACAGGAGTTACAACCATAAATGTCTGTCTTGACACAACGCGCACCTGTTCATGGACAGTGGCCGAGACATTGGGTCATGAAACGAATAGGCCCTGTGCCCTCTATTTTCCTTGAGTGAAAACAGATACCTTGACAACTACGCAACGATGCAACTATATGTCAATGCACCTATGCAAACGAATGGGTGAGATGGGCTGGGACGTCGAACAAGGCACCCCTGTCCACCGTTCGTCCCTTTATCCCCTATTCCCCTTCTTTCCTTTCCTCTGTGGCCCTTTCCCCACTACGAAAACAGGGCATTCTCTCGAAGGATATACTTCCAGGAACATACGAAATTAAAAAACATGGTTTGTTTGTTCACCTCGCCATTCACTACTTGGAATATCCTCCGCCTGCCTGGTAGAATGGGTCATTACACAGACTGATGGGCAGATAGACAGGCAGACAGACAGGCAGACAGATAGACAGGCAGACAGGCAGACATACAAACATACACACATACAAACAACAGTAAGATTGATGAGTAGATGACCAAATCCAAATGGGCGTTTGTTGAAGGCATAGGGAGACGCAATCTCCCTTTCCCGCCCATTCCCCCAAAGATCTCGACTGGACTGAGGTTCAATTGCCATGGCTTGTTTGGACTGACCCGAGTTTTGTGAGGTTTTATTTGTATTTGCTGTCGGAGGATGAAGAGAGGGACCATGCGGAAGAAATACAGGAAGCTGAAGGAGAGGAAGCGGACGAAGAAGAAGACGAGAGGACTGAGATCGATGAAGAAAACGAACTCCTCACACTATGACTACATGCAATGCCATCTCCTCTGTCTTGAGTGTAATGTGTATTAGCAAAACATGGCCCACAACCCTTTTTTTTAATTCCCTCTTTCTCTTTCTTGTTCGGTCCTTCCCCCCCTTCTCCTTCTTTCTTCTCTTTGTTGGTCCTTCCCCTTCAAATTATTTAATTAATTGTTTGGCATTTGACTGTCAGACAATGCACAAATACACAGATGCAAAGGCAAATGCACCCAATCCCAAAACAAAGTGAAGGTGGATGGACAACACTCCACCCACACACGCACCCGCTCAATGTGCACACACACAGCTCGACACAATAGACAATGGACAAAGAAAAAAACGGCTACTTTGCACCTGTGTGCAAGAGCACTCCATCCATGTGCAAAGGTGTAATGTACAGTATTTATTTGATATCAATTGGCAATTGTAGTGAGTCGCATTTGTTTCGAGTTCGAGTCCAAACTCGAGCTCGATCCAAGTACATAAACACCACCACCGAGATGGTCACTACGCTCTTTTTGCTTTTCTTTCTCTTTTTTTTCTGTTCTCTTCTCTACCTCTCTTCAGTTCTTTTCTCTCTTTTCTTTTGTTTCCTGCATTCTGCATTCAGCTTTTGTTGTCCTGTTGTCTCTCACTCTTCGCTATATCTCTCTCTCCCTCTTACCCTCTCACCTTCTATTCTCACTTCATCTACAATGCTCCATGCACCAGCCTGAACTCAACAGCTCAACGCTCATCTACTCACACACTCACCCACTCACTCTCACACTCTCACGCGCTCTCACCAACGACCACTCCCTTCCATAGAAACTATTCTGCAGTATAACAACACCATATAATAGCTGTCCAAGTAACATCAGCCCATATCACATTTTTTTTTTCTTCTTCTTAATTGTTCCTCCATTACTACACACACTTTTTTGGTTTGACCAAAATAATCACCCACACACACACTCACACTCCAACCATGTCAGATATTATCACTCGGCAAAGATCGTTCTCCAATAGACAATTGTCTCCTACTAGAGGCAGTCCTGTTTCCCGCCAACGCTCCACTTCTGTAAGCAATCACACTCATGATCATAATCAAACACCAGCCTTCTCATCATTCAGTACCTGACAATTTCTTCGTCTCTTTACTTTTTCCTCCAGGGCCAATCGGTGGATAGTATCAGCTATGCACGGCAAGCGCCACCACGACCACCACGCCGTGATCATGACTTTCTCCTCCCAGAAGAGTACCAGTCCTGGCCTCACAATGACAACGACTTTCTGTCAGTAGAAGGCTCCCTCGATGGCGGATCTCTCCCCACAAGGAAAAAGTCCTCCAACCATCTCATCCGGATCGCTCGCCAGGCTTCAGATTCCGCCTTCCGCAGTGTTCGCCTCAACAAAAAACCATCAGACTCCAATCTCGCCGGTTCATGCTCGGGGGTGTATGAACAAAACCCAAAGACCTACATCTACCTCGAGCAACAACAACAACAGAACGCAAAGACCGAACCTCCTCGCCAACTCTACCTCCATCAAAGCAGCCAGAACAGCCAAATTAGTCTCAGTCCAAGTGTGACTTCACAAAGGCACCTGCCCCTCGCTCCACCACGACCATTAAAGACAGAGCTCAGGAGGAACATTTCAATGCCTGATCTGAAGGCGTCCTTTGATGCTGACAAGAACAACACAACCGTCACTCGTGGCACATCCCTTCCGCTTCGCCAGCGCGTATACCCTTACCACTTTATTCCTCAGGAAACCGACGAACATTCCCAGAACTCCCGTCGCCAATACGACAACAACGACTGGTCTACCCCTCTTCGCCACTGCTCTGTCAAAAAGCGATCTGGACTGTCACAGACCACGACCCACGCCCCCACATTGACCATGATCTCCGCACCTGTACATGTTCCTTCTATTGATGCCACCCTCAACCACAATTCAGACGGAACAACTCCTTCTCATCCCGTTCGGGTAGCCAGCCCACCTCCTTCCTTTAATCCAAATGAAATTCTTCCATCACACCACCTGGAACACCTGCAACATCACCAACAACAACGGACACGTCGATTGGCACGGCATCGCGCCTTCTCGCAAGAGTCACTCCCAGGACATATCGATACCCGACTCTTTGCAGTGCCTGGCCTCGAAAAAGAGCTCCCTCCAACGCCTCCTGGCTCTGCCTCGCCAATTTCACCACTCTTAAGCCAACTGTCCCACGTTGTGCCATTTTCTTCAGGTGCATCTCTCAAGCGATCGGATAGCGTTGGCATCATTCCTCAGGATGCTTCGCGCTCCATGGATCAAAAGACACTCCAAAAAGTTATCACCCAGGCTTCAGTCTCAAGCCGAGTGTACAAAGTTATGGAGCAAGAGCAGGTCGACGACCTTCGAAAGGTAACCAATTCTCGCTCGAACTCAATTTTCTAGTGGCAATCAAAGGATTTTTCTCATGATCGCTAACATGTTTTCCTTGTCCCTCTTTCTTGTTTCCAGGAACAAGACGAAATCCAGCACTTTATCGAGGCCTTGAACGTGTCGCTCCACATCGAGACCAGAATGCGTGACGCCTCTCACTCTTTGATCCGTCTTCACGAAAACAACTCAAACTTGAGCGCCGTCAGAGCGGCAACGGCGCAGCTTAACACAACAACTCGCAAGATGGATCAGATCGTCCAAAAGATTCAGCATTCCATGTGGCGCCTGCTGGCTATTCAGAAAATGCTTCTCCAACATGAGGGCGCAGTTCTGAACGTGGGCATGCGGCGGTTGGATAATGAGAACCGAGAGCTGTCGCGAAATGTGAGACACCTGGAGGAAGCACACGGCCACGAGAAGGAAGAGCGGGTCTATTGGAAGAACAGGCACTCCAAACTGAAGGTCCAGAGCATCCTGTTTCAGGAATTGCCCAAGAATGTTACTACCAACGACAATTTGGCCCTGGAAAAGGCCAAGGAGACTGAGGCTTATATCAAGGAGCTCCAGGATGAGATCGCCAGGCGGGCAGAGAACGAGGCCAATCTCGAGAAGCGGCTTCAGGCAGTGTGCAACTGGGCAGACGATTTTTCATTAGCCGTCGATGTCCGCTCACCAACCAAGCTTACACCCACTCCAAAAGAGTCTTCCTCCTCAGAATGTCTCCAAGAGCGCTTGCAGCGACTCCAGACGGACGTCGAAGGCGAGTTCAAAAGATTGATCACGCGTGTCGACGACTGGAAATCGATCGTCGAGGCGGCTGAGCTCACTGAAGAAGTCATGAAGAACGGTCGCCCAAGTGCTTCATCTCGCTACTCCCTTCTGGACATTGCCAACCTCCACCGGCTTTCTCTGAACTCCGGTTCGTCTGAATCGCGAGAGGATACCGTGCCTCGTGAAGGGTCGCCGCTCCAGATGATTTTGGATGAAAGTCTTATTGAGTTGGAGCGTCAAATCTTTTCTGAGCGCTCTACTTCAAGCCGCCCTTCGTCGTCAACCACTTCATCCACGATTTCATTCCTTAACGCAGATGACAGCGACGATACTTCGGACGAGAGCGCCATTGCCGACGCCCATAACGAGATTCGAAAGCTGAATGCCATGGTTTCTGAGCTTGAGCACCGCGCAAGGGCCATTGACCGATAGATCGATGTAATAAATTCCAAAAAATGTTGGCTGTGCTTTCAAAATTTCTAAGCCACCGGAATAGGATGGGGGTATAAAAACGTTGTGGAGGCACTTTTTTCCTCACTCATGCCCATCCTCAAGCCAGAAGCATCAGGAAGTGCCATTCGATAATGTCAAGCTCACCACCCCCAAAGCTAGAGCCAGAGGACAGGTTCTTGAAGCCCACATTACCTCTGAGGGTACAGGTGAATGCAGTAGCGTCCTCATCCACTTCAACAGCAATCGCCTCCTCGTCACAATCTGTCTGGCAACCATCACAAGATGTCGACGAGGACACCGGCGTGGCCATGTACAGGAGACAGGAGGTGCCCGCCTCACAGTATCTTGCCTCGCAACCCACTCAGATCGCCGATATAGTCCATGAGATCCCGGAGTCCACTGTCTTTGGCTGTATGCGTGGCAGAGGAACGAGCCTCGACGTGGACCTTTGTCACGACCGAAGCAGCTATCTGTTTGGCATCTCGGACGAGTGCGACGTCATTATCCCTCATTCGCATTGGAGACTCACGATCAAGAAAGAGAAAGAGCCTTGGTTCAAGCTGCACATTGTAAGGCATCATCACGCGTTTGTTTGGTTGTGATTCTTTTTCTTTCTTGTTGGTTCTCGCCAATTAAGCTCCGCCGTTCACTAACTGCTACGCAATCTGGCTCCTTGGGAATTAGAGTCACAGCAAGAAATCCACCGACACCATCGTACATATTGAAGCCGTCAGGTACCCTTGGATGAAACTGACTCTTCATGAATAGGTCAAGACATCGATGGACTGCCCTAACTCTGGCTGCTGTCTGCTTTTTACTTTATAGAGAAAAGGGAGTTTTTGTTCAAAGCAAACCATTGTTTCCTGGAAGCAGGCGTCATCTTCGCGTCGGTGACACTGTTGCTGGAAGCCAGGACGAAGGGAACGAATTGTTCTATTACACCTACCGATACACCAACTCAGAGGAACCACAGGTCATTTATGGCGAGCATGCGAGCTATAATCTTGAGGATTATCTGGACAGCGGGATGTATTCTCAAGTGTATCGAGCCCTCTCCAACACCGGCGAAGAGTGCGCGTGCAAGCTCATTAGCCTCCTGAGCCGAGAAATGAATGACGAAGAGAAAGAAAATATCCCGCATGAAATCAATCTGCTGAAGTCCATGGATCATGTAAGTATCGCAATTTTTGAAGTTTGTCAATCATAAAAAAGAAGTGTGCCATGTATGATTGTGCCTGACAGAGTCTTTGAATCCACCAGAAAAACATTGTCCGCTTCATTGATGTCGCCGAAGCTCCATACAAGTTTTACATTTTCACCGAGATGATTCACGGTACGACCCTGCAAAAGTACACCGCGGGCAACAACGACTACCATTCGGAACTCGAGGCCCGCCACATTTTTGAGCAGATCTGTCAAGCTGTGAACTATTTGCACCAGCAGGGGATTGTCCATAGAGATATCAAATCGGAGGTAGGTTCTCATTCTGACTTTTTCTGTTGCAGACGAAATATCATCGAGTCGTCCTTGTACGATAGAGATGAACCGATTTTATTTTGTTTCCTTCTTCTATGATCGATAGAATATCATGTTGACGGAAGATAAAAGAATCAAGTTGATCGATTTTGGTATGTGACGAATAATTATTAGGGGTAAGAAGGAGGATGAACATAATATTCCAAACTATTAATTTTGTACTTTATGTACCTCAATTCACTAGGACTCGCAAGAACAATTTCCTCAAAGGAGGTTTTGACCAACCGATGTGGTACCCGAGCCTACATGGCCCCCGAAACAGATCAGTCGGATGATAGCAACGCTTACGGAAAGGCAGTTGGTAAGTCACGCCAATTGACCATGTCTTCACTAGGACGATGTGTGTTATTTCTATCAGTATCTGACCATTGCAACTGACTTCTTTAACAATCTGTAGACGTGTGGTCCTTGGGTGTCTTACTCTTCAGGATGTAAGGATAATGCATTTATGTTTCAGATGCACGTAGGCGCTATGACGGAAACTAATTTAACTTCGTTCATTGCCACGTTCGACGTAGGTTGTCTGGAATTTACCCTTTCACTTTCGACGACGAACATCACGTCAATGGGGACGCATCACAGCAATCTTCAATGGCTATTACAGATCAGAGGAATGTCGAACGCATAGAAAAGGATGGCCCCAGTTCACAATCAAGAACGCCATACGATCGCGACTGGAGACCTTTTTTGGACCGCCAGAAAGTAAAAAGAAGCCCAGACGGTACGAGAAGGACACCATTCAACGATGCTGTGTTTTTGCATCACGTCAAAAAAAACTAACTATTCAGCACGCTTCATAGTCAGATTGCTGTTGGAAGGAATGTTATCCAAAGACCCTTCCAAGCGCCTCACGATACAAAGCGTGTTAAGGTCAGACTGGATGCGAATGATAGACGAGGAACTGGCAAAGTTCGATGTAAGTGTCTGTCCGAACTTGCCTCTTTCCTCAAGGTGCGCTTCGAGATGACTATGTATCAACACTACGGTCTTTCATCCTAATAGAAGCAGGTCCCGAATTATGGAGAATTCTCTGGCGCTGGGCCGAGCACAGCCACCAACACTGATGAAGAGCCGTGGGGTGAACTTAACATTGTCCCCGGAAGTATAAACATGGCTCCAAGAAAGATCATTCTCACAAAAGAAAAATATTGGATCGGCCGCCATAGTCAAGGTATGATGCGGATTCGGTCAAAGGCATCCACCTTCTTATTAGAAACAAATTTAACTCTATTTTGTCACTTTCCTTGCATCAGCTGACGTACGCGTAGGGCCGCATAGAGGTCTCAGCCTTATGCATTGTATGATTTACAAGAAGCAGGACGAATTCCCAGAGGACATGCATCTTCCAGCTGATGAGCGGCGCAAAAAGGAAGTGATCATGGTGGCAGATGGAAGGTATGTATGTGGTCGGACGGTATCCATTCATTACGAATTTCTGTGTCCGTAACCAAATATCGACCTTGTTTTATAGTCACAACGGGACTTATGTCAACCTCTTGAAAATCGGGCATGGTATGGCTACTCAAGTTGTTCATGGCGATGTCCTTGGGTTGGTAGTACCTCAAGGACGTGACCCTGAAAACCTGCAAGGTACTTTTTCTTGCTTTCTCTGTTTTCGATGATTTCGCATTCAATCCACGCACCGTATTCTGAGCACTCTCGGTTTGTTTCGATTCCAGGCAATTGGTTCAATGAGTCCTTGAAATACACCGTGACCCTGAAAACCAAGCTGCCAGAAACATTCAACCCGGCCAAGAGACGCTACGAGTCTTGCGACGAAGTCCCAGAAAATAACAAGACCCGGGTCATGGAGACAAGAAGCAGAGGACCGAAATGGGGAGACCTTATTAATGTGGGAGACCCGACCAACCGATATGATCTGGCCGGATCACTGATAACTGTCGGACGAGATAGACGTAAGTTCTTTTTATTGTTGTTTTTCTTGCCCATACGGTGGGCTCAGTCCCATAGCCTGTGTCAACGTTTCTGGTTAACAAGAACTTTTTATCCCATCGAACACCCTTTAGTGGCCACGATCCTTGTTGAAGGTCACAAATTCGTTAGCCGAGCTCGTAAGTGTATGAAGCTGTCTACACTGTTTTATACTAAAGGCCTTCAACTAACTTATTTATGACATCCTTGTTTTAACCGGTCGTAGACTGTGTCATTGAGTGGGATGGAATGTACCCTTACGTCGAAAGCACGGCGCCTAAAAACCCTACGTGGGTCGCCGGGCAACGTGTTGAAGGCAGAGTGCAGCTCAGGGACAATGACGTCATTACACTGGCGCAACAAAAAGGTGACAGCGAGTATCTTGCGTTCAGGATTACGTTCGAACGACCCCGACGAGAATAAACTTTCATGCCAATGGCCCAAAAAAAAAAAAAAAAAAATGAAATGCGCTCATTCCTGCAGCATTCGCGATCACAAATATTCCCGTGACGAATTTTAACAACGCTTCTGCGTTGTTTTTTTCGTTTAAGACTTTGAGGGCGCATCGACAGAAGCTAGGATTTGCCTGCCTTTCATTACATTATCCATCATCATGAACGACACCGAGTACGACGCCGAGGTTGACCTCGTTGTGAGCTCCTACCCCATCCAGGATGACCTTGATGAAGATCTCTTGGCCGCTGGTAATACATTCCCGCCATTCCAATCTATCACTTTTTACACAGCCAACCCTCTCTTCTCTTCAGCGTCAACCTTACTCGACAATCTCAGGGCAACAATTTTTTTTGGCGCTGATCTGCGCTAATCACAGACACAGTGCTAATGGACGACAGGATCGATCGAACCCATGAAGGAAGGATCCTGAAACTTAAGAGATCTGGAGGATGGCAACGTACCTGTTGACTATATTTAGTGAACCAAGGACACGCTTACACTACTCTTACCGTATAGCACGCAAGGACATACGATGACGAGCAATAATACTGACAAGCACCAAATCGCACTTTGTTAACTTCTAAACAGATCAGGTCCCCCAGCAGTACCAGGAGGTTCAGATCCCAGAGGTTGTCAAGAACTTTATCCTGTTCTTCCACCGCAACATTCTGGAGAACAACGTGTATGAGTTGCAGGCGATCTACGAGCACTCGTTCAACAAGCTGACCGAGAAGTTCTACGCCAAGGAGTCGTGGCCCGAGCCCGAGGCCATTTCGCCTTTGGTCAACGATGGTAAGGAAGTTGCTCTTGATGCATGTGCTTATCTCGTTGGATTTGTCACTCAACCATGCTCCTTTTATATTTTTTGCCTTGACGTTTCTTAGACCAGGTCTTTTTGACCTTGTACCGCGAATTGTACTACCGCCACATCTACTCTCGTCTCACCCCCACCATTGAGCACCGTTTCCACTCTTATGAGAACTACTGCGACCTCTTCAACTACATCTTGAGTAAGTCGACCAGGAATGACTACAGGGCACACAGGAAAATGAATATCACTGGATCATGGCAAGGAAAAATCAAGCTTCTCGTCTCTAATTCACCCAACTTTTTCAACAAACCATTTTCGAACGTCTGTAGACTCTGAGGGACCAGTTGCTTTGGAGCTCCCCAACCAGTGGCTCTGGGATATCATTGACGAGTTCATCTACCAGTTCCAGTCCTTCTGCAACTACCGTAACCGCATCAAGAACAAGACCGAGGAGGAGCTTGCTTTCCTTCGCGACAACTCTCAGATCTGGAGCTGCTACAGTGTTTTGAACGTCCTTTACTCTTTGATCCAGAAGTCTCGCATCACTGAGCAGCTTTTGGTCTCCAAGAACGGAGGCGACATGGTGGAGGCTGCTGGCGAGTATGGTTCCCGCCCCTTGTACAAGATGTTGGGCTACTTCTCCATTGTTGGTTTGCTCCGCGTCCACTGCTTGTTGGGTGACTTTACCTTGGCTCTCAAGATGATGGACAACATTGAGTTGAACAAGAAGCAGGCCCTTTTTGCCCGTGTCACTGCTTGCCACGTCACCACCTACTACTATGTCGGATTCGCCTACATGATGATGCGCCGTTACGCCGATGCCATCAAGGCCTTCTCGCACATTCTCGTTTTCATTAACCGCACCAAGCAGTACCACACTCGCTCATACCAGCACGACCAGATCAACAAGAAGGGCGATCAGATGTACGCTCTCCTCACCATGTGTGTTACCCTCTGCCCCACCCGCTTGGACGAGAACATTCACAGCCAGCTGAGAGAGAAGTATGCCGAGCAATCCAACAAGCTGTCCAAGCCCGAGGAGGCCATGGCTGTCTTTGAGGAGCTCTTCCAGTTCGCCTGCCCCAAGTTCATCTCGCCCAACGGCCCCAACCTGGACGACCCCGAGGTCATGAACCTGACTCCCTTCGAGCCCATCCAGCACTACACCAAGATCTTCATGGCTGAGGTCCGTCACTCGATCTTGTTGCCCACTCTCCGCTCGTACCTCAAGTTGTACACCACCATGGGCAACGAGAAGTTGGCCTCTTTCCTCGAGATCAAGCCCGAGGAGCTCCGCCAGTTGTTGATGATGGCCAAGATCCGCAGCCGTCAGATCAAGTGGGTTTCTGGCACACTTTTGGAGGGCGAGTACCAGGGCACCTCTGATTTGGACTTTTGCCTGAAGGAGGATATGATCCACATTGCCGAATCCAAGGTCGGTCGCCGTTACGGTGACTGGTTCTTGCGCAACATCAACAAGTTCCAGGATATCCTCGGCGGCTTGGAGCTCACCACCAAGGCTTAAGTGCCCAGTGTTATTTGTTGTGGCGAGAGAGGGAAGGATGATAGACAATTGGAGGTATTGTAAGGACAGCAAGGGAGGAAGGGCTGGTCCTTGAGAAATAAAAACGTGTAATTTCTGTCTTTTTTTTCATGCTTGTCTTTGTCCTTGAGAAGAGAAAGGAGGTGAAGACTAATCATGCACTTTGCCGCCAACATGAAATGGCAAACCGCCTCGCGGAAAAAAAATTGGTGGCAAATTGGCGTGAGATGTGGCAACGACTCTCTTCCTTTTTTTTCTTCACACCTTGAAGACCATTGGCATTCTCTAGCATCATCCCACGTCTCATCACCATGTCGATGTCGCCAAGGCTACCTCCTGAATGCATTCAACTCATTGCCGAACATCTACTCGCTGCCCAGGCGCCTTGTACACTTTGCCCCTTGCTCAGGACAAGCAAATCCATGTTCACATTGGTCGCCCCAATCGTGTTTCAAGAACCTTTCCATCAAGATAAAGCCCCAGAGGAAAAGCTCTGTCGACTGCTTCTTGGAAGCATGCCGGTTGAACGACTGCCAAAAGAGCTTCATATCGCCTACTTCCCAGAGCTCTCGCTCTCTTCTCCTCCAAACGCCACACAACACTTCGTTGACTACGCGTCCTTTATAAGACATATCCACTTCAATTTCAACGAATGACCACTCCTTCAGCAAGTTCGAGATCCATTGGTAAAGTATGCTGTCCATGCATTGGAGCCCAATCAGAATCAGGCATTCTTGGAATTCTCGGGCCTGTGGGATCGTGATCTCATTTTCGGCGGACTTTTTCGAGTGGCACTTACCTGGCTGCTTTGCAGCTCGGCTCCGGAGCGAATCCAGTCCATCGACATCCCACTCTCAGACATTGACCGCTATGTCTCGGTGGTCGACCGTTTCCATTCTTTGTCTTCGGTCAACTTTATAACGGACTTTACAGCCGATATCCAACAGCACCCCACCAACACTCCCAGCCAACAACTCACAGCCAAGGCGTTCAAGACTATGGCTCGCTTTGTGGAGGAAATGGTACGGTTATTCAGGACACAGCTCCGCACAGTGACACTCGTGAAACACCTAGACCATGAATGTCTGCCAGAGATTCCGCAGCGGTTCTTCCAAATGCTCCCACCACTAGATCAGCCCCAACAGCTCAACAGCACAAACTGGGACCAGTTGATCATCCTTCTCGAATTGACGTGTCTCGATCGGGTCAAGAAAATCTCGACCCCGAGAGGTGAGAAGTGGCATGAAATGCTTAGCAAAACAGGTCCCATGTGGCCGCGGTGCCGGTCTCTAGAGGCCCTCGAAATGCGGTTCTACTCCTCCCCCATGTTAATCCAGTGGGGCTATTAAGGAAAAAGAGGAGCGACAGAAAGGACTTGAGTGCCCAGGTCTGTCACTGAAGAGAATCCACGTCCATCAGTATGTTGACAAGGAGATTCTGCACAATGACGACCTTCTTCCAAGGTTTTCGGATACTCTAGAGGAAGTATATTGCGAATGCCGCGACTGGACCTTGGGAAGTTACCCACCGACGCCTCGAACCTTCCCTGCCGTTGCCTCCCAGAGGATAACGATGCCAAAGCTCAAGTATCTCACTGTTTGTATGTTGTACCATCACCTCCTCTGGATCCGATATTCCTGACCCTTTGACCCTGGTTTGAACCTGCGTACTTGCCACACTTGAGAAGTATCTTTTTGGGAGGAGCAAAGGCCATAGGGTTCAACATGCCAGCACACCTCTTGTCCGTACCATTCAACTGTTCCTCATTGATGCCTCCACCAACTTTGACAACGACGGCCGATTATACAATTACGATCACTTGCCCAACTCGCCCCGCCATTGGTCTTGGAACTGGCATCTCCCCTGTCTGATCTCTTTGGACCTCGGGCTAGGTTTTCCACATGGTTCGAGTTCCGCATGCTGGACCGCTGTCCAGCACTCGAGTTTCTGTCGTTGAGGATGATGGGTCCTGAAACTCCCCGCGAGGGACGCCTTGTTAGCGAGTCAGATCTTGACTCGTGCCGTAGCGAGTCTGGATACGTTTCGTGTCCTCGTCTGGAGCAGTTGACCCTGACTGGGCCCTGAATCTTGGCGCCCCATGTCTTGCAAGTGCTGTTCGAGTACGTGATGCCGAACATGACGAGCGTGCACTTGGAAGGGTGCCGGGGACATGATGTCATGAACTGGGTGAGAGCGGTGTGGCACATGGATACGCTGAAGGACCTGACGGCGTCGTGCCCTGGTCCCATCGGAGAGGACGAAGTGGCGAATCTGAGACTGGAACTGCGGCAATGTGGGATGAGCATGCTGCAAGCAGCGGTAGAGCGGCACTTGGTTCGTTACCAGTTTGGAAGCTGGATGTATGTTTTGCGCAACTCAACGCTGGAGTAAGAAAAAAGAAAGAAAGAAAGAGATACAAAAAAGATTTTACAGAATAAATCAATCCTCATTGAATGCTTGACACAGCGGAAGTTGTCCATCCGTGTTCCCCAAACGAGTTTAGAGTGAACACAGACTACATAGATTCGTAGTTGTCACGTGGGAAGCTCAGTCGCCACTAGCAACTAGAGCGAGCATTGCAGTGAATCGCGAGAGAAAGGGAACGTGCTGTGGTATGGGATGGTCTGTGAAATTTTACTGTTGCCCCTTTCTTATGCAACCATTCGGCACGCCCTCGGGAGATGGATGCAAGGGTAAGGACAAAAACCACTTCATGGCAGTCGCTTCTCTATTATTTTTTTTTAAAGCGCGCTGGAAAGCAAGTAAATACTGTCCATTCTCGTTGCTTGTCCCCGTCGTACCAACATTGTGTGGGAATTAGTGATATCCTTTCTTCAAGGGTGCTTCTTCCACTCACTCTCTTTGGACCGATTTCATTGCCTTCCCACTATCGTATTGTTGTACTCCATGGGATGGGAAAAACCAAATATTTGCTGAGTAGTTCTGATCTTGAGTTAGCAAAGCAGTGTGTGAAAAAAATAATCTTTCTCTTCTTTCAAACATATAAAAGCATTGGCGTTCACCCGCTTTTGCTCTTGCTCTCCAAGCTCTCTCCTCTTGTTACATCCACACCATGGTCAGACTTTCCCTCTCTCTCCTGGCGACCGCCTTTGCTGCTGTTGCTTCGGCAGCACCTCTGTTTGCCCAGCAATCCTTCAAAAAGATTACTTGTAAGCCCGTCGCACCCGATCCACCTCAAACATTGCACTACTCTTACCGATTCCTTTCATAACCACTAATCACCCGTCTCAAACATCTTTTGCTTTTATTGTTGTTTCCAGCTGATCCCCGTTGCCTTCCAGGAACCTCGATCAAGGAGTACCAATCCTTCGAGCTTTTGAGCCACGAACTCGATACTTACGTGTCTCGAAAGATCGACGGCAGCCGCCTTGTAGGAGGCGTCAACGGTGACAAGAACCTGCAGAAGCTTGAGTTCTGCATCGTTTCCAGCGACCGCCACCATTGCGACTCCATCTGGGGCACCGCCTGCATCCTCGAGAACGTCGATTATCGCATTCGCGTCAAAGGCCGCGACAAGGCTTACCTCCGAGTCGATGGCCATTACGTTGACGTTGTCAGCAGCTTCGAGGACGCATCTCCCTTGTCGCTGTCTAACGACAACGGTTTAGGCGTGCGCATTGCCCACCAGTACGAAGACGGCGACAAGAACGTTTTTGCCACCTCAGTGGCCTTTGAGGAGGGCAAGCCCATCGTTTTGGAGTATCCCCAGAAGAACCGAAAGCGCCAGCGATTCGAAATCATCGAGCCCAGCAAGGGTATGAAGACTGGTAAGTATTATTTGTGTGTTCTTACTATCCCTCCCTCCATCTACTGTCCGTTGCCTGTATTATCAGCGTCCAAAATGTTGATGTCTTGTTTCGTCAAACTTTACAACTTGCAGTCGACAACATTAAGTGCATCCCCCAGATCTCCATCAAGGAATATGAGGCATTCGAGCTGTACAGCTACAACCTTGACAGCTTTGTCTCCAAGAAATTCAACCAAGACGTGCTTGTCGGAGGAATCTTTGGCAGCAAGCTCCTCCAGCAGCTCCAGTTCTGCATTGTCTCGACCGATACCGAGTGCAACCCCGCGTACCCAACCAACTGTATCTACGAGAACACACAATATCGCTATCGTGTCCATGGGCCCGAGAAGGGATACCTCCGCGTCCAGAATGGCCTTGTCCGCATTGTCCCTGACTTTGAGGACGGCACTCTTTTGACCATGTTGTGGGACGAGAACCGTGGTGTCCGCATTGCCAAGCGGAACAAGGGCTCTGTCTCGGTTCTGGCCACCACTCGCCCTGGAGAACATCTCACTCTCGAGGGAGAAAACAAGCCCACCGACAGCCAGTTCTTCGCACTCGCCACGATCAACAAACCCCTTGGCAACTTGGAGAAGGCCATATGTGAGTTGGTGCTTTTTACTTTGGTACTTGGTGATTTGATGTTATTCGTATTTTCAAAAATCGCTAATGTTTTCCCCATTCGTTTTTGTTTTCTGAGCAATGACACTACCAGCGCCTGGCAAATGCCTCCTCGACACTCGCTTCAAGGAGGGCGAGCGTTTTGCCATTGGGAGCCGTGGTTCTAGGAGTCTCGTATCCACTCTCAGAGAAACCAGCGTCCTCCTTGCGGGTGTCTTCGGTAACCCGGAATATCACCAGCTCGAGTTCTCCGTGATTCGTCATGATCGTGAAGACATGATTCAGGGTCCAGGTGACTGTATCTATGAGGATACCCTGTATGTCTTCCAAGTATATGATCATGGCCATCAAGTGGGATACCTCCGGGCCGAGAGAGACTTCCTTCAAATCGTCCCAAATTTTGGGGAACTCACTCCCTTGTACTTCCGCCAGTCGTCCAGCGGCGGCTTGCGTATTGATCAAAGCACCTCTGACGGTCCTCGAGTCGTGACTACTGTCGAACCCGGCATGCCTCTCACTTTTGCGACACCAAAGTCTGGAGTTGATCACCAGGTGTTCGATCTCATTACAATGTTGAGGGACATCAACGAGAAGATCGAGCGTAAGTAGATGCTTCGGATCTCTTTTTCTAATTCTTTGTGCGTTTTCTCTGTCACTTTCTTCTTTTTCTCTGCTTCATATTCCGCCAGTTGACCCATGCTTTTTCGTGTGAAAAAACAAATCATGGAAATAGCCCACAAGTGCCTCCCCGACAATTACGCCAGGGAGTTCCAGCCTTTCGTCGTCAGGAACCATCAATTCGACGGATTCCTTTCAAAGCTGAGCAACAGCAACTACGTCATTGGAGGCGAGATGCACAACCGAGACTCCAAACCACTCAAGTTTGTCGTTGGTTCTTATGACCAGGATGACTTGAAAGCCCCAGGTGACTGTATCCAGGAGGATTTCGAATACAAGTTCGAGGTCATCGAACCCCAGCAAGGATTCCTCAGGCTTGAGGGGCAAAGACTTATCGTTGTCGAAAGCGAAAAAGACGCCACCCTTCTGTACTTCCACAAGTCCGCAAGCCAAGGTGTGCGTATTGCCCAAAAGACCCCCATCGGGCCAATGGCCGTTGCCGTCACCTTCCCAGGCGGGCCTACCACGTTGGAGAGGCCAGAGTCCAAGAATGAGCGCCAGGTGTTTGATCTGTTGACAACAGTGCCATCCAGCGACAAGCATGCGCTCTGGTAAAAGGAGGGAGGTGTTCTCACCGGAATCAAGGCTCCGACAGCAAAACAGAGAGTGTATATATGTATCTAGCCGTCATTTCATGACAATCGCGATATCAATAAAATAAAAAAAGACAAAATGGGTTTAAGATCCACCAAAAAAAAAAAAAAATCACACAGCCTCTCCAACCATTGTCGACCATCCCCACACGTCGGGTGCACGATGGAGATGATGTGAAAAAGTGCTTATACATTAGCAAACCAGGGTCTGCGGTGGGTTTACCCCTCGGGGACGATCAGGGGTGTCTGGAGCAGCTTGAAGGTCAGAGTGTCAGACATGTCCGAGGTCGAAGGGTGATAGGACGAGTTCAAGTCGGCGATCACAACACCACCGCGGCTCACAGCGAACGAGTTGGCGACCTGCTGTGACCTTACAAGTGGTTGGTAGCTTTCCTGAGAACTGAGAAGAGAGAGAGATAGAGAGAGAAAAAAAAATTAGAAGCTCAACCAACTTCATCTCCGACCAGTTTTACGTTTGGTGTCATCGACAACATGCTCATCAAAAAAAAAAAAAAAAAAATAAAAACCAATACGCATTGGCAACTGGGGTCTGTGATGGTTTATCATGCATTGGACGAACGATGCAAATCTTTCGATTGGAGCAAAAGAGGTCGATTAATTTAGTGGCAAGCATCAAAGGGGGTCGAGATGCCCTGGTCTTTTCACCTTCAAACCCATACTGTCACTCGAACCATATGAACAAAACCAACAACTAGACCGGACGGTGAATCGCGTGTTAAACGAATGAGAACTTGCGAACTTTTATGGACAAAAAAAAACTACTATAGAGAGAAGTATATACATATGTATCAAATAGGTGGAGTAATAACAGAAAGAAGGGTGTCGAGGCATTTACATATTTACATGTATGAACAATCCTTCGAGAAAAGGGAACCCTTTTCCCATGGGTGATAAATAATTACATGTCCACTGCAGCCAAAAATAAGTAAATAAATAAAAACTTGCCAAGCAAGAAAGCAGTCGGTGCTTTTTTTGTGTTCCTGCTTACGCGATAGAACACATCAGGCTGAGGTGGCGTTGTTGGCGACAGGCGAGTTTGGAGATGAGGAGGGTCCAACGTTAGACGAAGCGATGAAGTTGTCGACCACAGTTGCGCGGGAATCCTGCATCGCCATCAGCTTTTCGACCTCTAGAAAATGGTTGAACAAAAAAAAGATATCAACAAAATCGAACGTTAACAAACCGCTCATCATTTGTTAAACCAGCAAGAAAAAAATCAACGATAAAAAGTCAGGACTTACTGGTAATGAGGTGCTTGCCGTAGGTGTACTTCTTGAGCGACTGCAGGTGAGGCTTGATCTTGGCAACGAGGATATCGCGCTGTTCCCCGTCCACAACATCCAGCATCTTTTGGACTACGTAGTTGGCAAACTGGTCCTTCATCATGAGCACCAGGGGCGAGGAGCCATCGGGTCGGGAGGTAATAACTTCTTCGATGAGTCTCTGGCGATCAGTCTTGGATCCGTAGGCGACACACTTTTCGACCACGTTACTGGCAAACTTGTGCTTGCTCAGCACCAGTACCTGGCCCACGACCTTGGAGACCACAAGCGACTTTTCGGCTGCCTTTCCGCGCTCTAGGATATGTTGGATTACATAGTTGCCGTATTGGTCCTGCACCAGGTTGGGGATGTAGCGATGGAGTTCGTCCAGGAGGGGCTAATATTTCGGATTCAAACAGGAAAAGATGAGTTTACAAATATATCACAGGCTTGCTGATAAACAAGTTTCACAAATAGACATACGATTTTGGTATCGGCACAGTATTCAAACATGCGCTGAATAACTCGGCAGCCGTAGGGATGAGTCGCCAGATTGTACACCTGACCCGTGAACGAGTTGATGATGAACTGAATGTGCTCCGAGGGGACACACTCGATCGCCTTCTGGATAACGTGGTTGCCGTTCTGGTCTTTGACGCACTTGAGCACATTGCCGTCCAACTCCTTGACCAAGATGGCTTGCTGGTCGCTCAGCACATGTTCCAGACCCTTTTGGACAACGCGGCAGCCGTACATCTGCAGGGCCAGCGAAAGAACATGGCCCTCCATCTGTTTCGCCAACAGTGTCTTGTGCTCCTGGCGACTGTGCTCGAAAAACTTTTGGATCACATAGTTACCAAAAACGTCTGTCATCAGATGAAGAGCGTGGGGCAGGATCTCTTCAAACACCATGGTCTTTTCGGCCTCGGTTGCTGTCTCCAGTTTCTGCTGGATAAACCGTGATCCATGCTGATCTCCACTGAACTCGACCACGCTTCCCGCAATGTCCTATGCGATACATATGTCAATAGTAGTTAGAATGAGCCTTGATAGTTTCCAACTGGCTCTCGCCATCAAGCAAAATACCGTGGCCCTATACCTTGAGCTCGTATTTCTTGTTGGTCTTGTTGGTGCGGAAATCCTCTAAAAGGGCACTGCGAGTGCCATGGCCGGGGTCGTTCTCATCCTTGGTATCGTCGCTAAGGCTCTTTTGCGATCCAAGCAGTAGGTTGGCAGAATTGGACCGGGAGAGTGCTGGCTCCATCCTGTGATCTTGTCCAGGCTTTGTTGGCGATGCGATTGGTGCGTGGGGAAAGTTGGTGGATGGGGGGTGACCCTGGTTGTGAGGGCCCTTGGATCGTCCTTTCTGAGCGTTGGTGTGAGGCTGTTTCGAGTGAGGTGCGGCTTGATGTTGGTGAAGTTGCTGGTGAAGTTGATGCTGGAGCTGCTGCTGGAGCTGTTGTTGAGCAGGATGGAAGTGTCCGTTGTTATGCAACGCCCGCATATGCGCCTGTTGCTGCATCAAGAGTTGCTGGTTCTGCAGCCGCTTGTTCTTCTCAGCGTTTCCGTTGATAGCTCTGCCTCGAGCGTCCTGGCTCATGTGTGGTCCTCCGTAGCCCATACCTTGGGAGGCGTCAATAGGAGAGAGACCCTGCTGCTGAAGCTGGAGGAGCGCCGCTTTGCGGTACTCAAACGACATGTTCAGGGCCGGGTTTTGTTGCATCCGGCGAGGATCAAACGCCAGGTCGTTTGCTCTGAAACCCAATGATGCTTCGTCGTGGCCGGCCAACATTGAGTGAAGATCTAATTATTCACACTGGAAGGTTAGTTGGTGTCGCCAGAAATACTCCAAAGTAACCACAAGACAGAGGTTGCTTCACCTTTATCCATGAGCGAGAACTGGTCATTTTGCGAGAACTGATCTTGCGCAAACTCTTGTTGGTCAGGGGTGGAGTTAAAGTCAAACCCATACTGAGGGTTGATAAGTCTTGGGTCTCTGACCATATTTTGGTTGTCAAAATAGGGCGAAAAAGCTGTCACCGGAGTGTGCGATCCGTGGAGCTGAGAAGGGTGTGATAGGCGGAGTTGTTGCATCTGCATCTGCTGGAGTTTCAGCTGCTGTTGGTTCAACTGGTACTGCTGCCTTCTCAAGTCTGCTTGCTGTGCCGCCAAGTCGTCCTAAATATGCCAATGTTGATTAGTCACATGAAGCTAGCCATCAAGAAAAACGTCCATCTGTCTTACTTACCATGTTTCCAAATTGGAGTTTGCTCATGCCAAACTCGAGCTCGGACTGAGAAGAGTCAAGAGCGTGATCCATGGCGTATCCTGGGAGGTTGCGGCCAAGTCCAAAGCCATGTCCCTGAATTGGTGGCGTGGACGAGGATCGCTGAGGAGGTGCAAATTTGGACTGAAAAAGCGGCGATCGAGCACTGATCGCGGTAGGCCGCTCATCTTCGCCCCCCTCAAGGGCCGCACTGAGCACAGACTTGAGCTGCAGCGATCTGTCGTCCATGTCGTCGGAAAGGTTGTGTCCACTTTGAGGCCGGAACCGATCTTGCGAATGTCCCTCCCGAATATCCGAGATTTCATGTCGTAGGGCAGATGTTGGAGGCGAGCGCACCTGGTTTGGCGACAACCCCTGGTACAGTCCTTGATTATGCGACAGTAGACCAGTGGTCTGAAGATTGAAGAGTGGCGAGGGCGATCTAGGATGCTCCCCAGGCGAGGAGGTGTTGGGTGCCCAAATATGGTTCAAATGGTCGGTGGAGGCGGTCGAGTGGGCGCCAAATCTGGGTGAGGTAGGCATTGATGCCGTGCTGCGGGCTCCGATATCGAATCCTGGTCGCGAATGGGGCGTCTGTGTTTCGCTTCGAGGCTCGGGCGTGAAGTCCTGTCGCCACAGAAATGCTGGATCCTTTTCCCGCCCAGAGTTTGGAGCAAACTCTGTGGAACCTATTTTTGAGCATGACACAAGCAACAGGAAGGGTCAGATACCCGTTCTTTTTTGTTCCTGGGGTAGTTTGGTTTCGTTTGATGAGGGAGCACGGTTCTCTTTTCTAACACCTCTTATTCGAAGCGCCAAAAAAAAAAAAAAAAAAAAAAAAAAAGGGGGGTGGGAGCGGAAACAAACACCCTCTCCTGTGTACTTGTTCTCTTGAGCATTTTTCCATTGAGAAGCATGGGCAGCCTTCTGACCCAGAAGCTAAGCAGCATCCTATTCCTGACGTATGCAATATCAACCCCTTACTCCTTCTTTTTTTTCTTGCTTCTTTCCTTTTGATCAATGGTGTGTGTCCATGGTATTTTTGGGAGATACATACCTAGTCCTTTGCTGGTTGATTCAAACGAAGGACTTTTGGGGTCTTCGAGGCCTGAAGAGGTGATGGTTGAAGAAGTAGACCATAGTTGCCAGGACCCGGGTGAATATAAGGATGATGTCGAGGTCTTAGGGTCTGACACAGGTGCCCCAAATTGGTAGTAGTAGTCCTGTCCTGAAGGAAGGTCGACCGAGGACGAGGAAGATGGTGCCATGGCAAGTTGTTGCTGTAGTTGTTGTTGTTGTTGTTGTTGTTGCTGTAGTTGCTGTTGTTGTTGTTGTTGTTGCTGTTGATGTTGTTGCGATGGTTGCTCCTGTCCAAAACTGAACCGCGAGTGGACCTGGTTCGGAGGAGCTGAGCTTGAGCGTGAGATATCGCGACCGCCTCCAGGCACAGAGTCAAAATCGCCGAGTTTCTCCCGAAGGAGCGACGCAAGCTATTAGGCCATGGGACAACAAGAAAATGATGAGAGACTGTTCTTCCTATTCCGAGGATATCCACTTGGGGAACAGTTGATTTGATCTTACCTGCCCATGGGGTTGGTTCATGGTGATGGGTTGATGGAGATTGGCTCCATGCTGGTTACTGCTATTGTCCGTGATGCCGATGTTCAGGGTCCCTGGTGAGGTGGATGAAGGCTGGAAGAATAAACTGTCCATGGCTGCCAACTGGGACATTTGTTGCGAAGAAGGAAGTGAGGGTTTCGATCTTTGGGCTACTCTTTGAAATCGGTGTTTTTTTTTCTTCTTTTTCTATCAGCGGTTGACAATTGAATTCAAAAGGAACAAGGAAATACGAAAAACGGGAACAAAAACGTGGACACCAATCCCACACAACTGAAAATACAAAAAGGGGGGTAAATGGGGCGAGGTTGAAAGTGGCGTTGAGTGGGGAGGACGGCGAGGACGGCGATGACGACGACAATCAGCGGATGGAGGGTGGAGGATGGAAGAAATGAGATGGAGACGAGTGGAAAGGAAGAAGGAAAGAAAAAAAAAAAATAGAGAGAGAAAGAGAGAGAGAGTGAAAGAGAGAGTTTGAACCACGCATACACACACAAAAACAAAAAAACAAAAAAAACACTGAAAAAAAAAGAGCGCATAAAAAGAAAAAAGAAACTGTCCCACGGCGAACTTTATTCTTTTTGGCGGGCGATGGAGCAGGGACGACAGGCACAGCGGCAGGGCAAGGACAGGACACACGGGTCTATGGCCCATTCCCACGTTGTTTTAGTTCTGTTGTTCCGTTCCTGTGTTGTGCTCGTCCAGAGAAAGTCGACAGGCTATCTGGAAGAGCTCCAGGTCCTTGGTGCGCTCATAGTCGCAGTGCCGGCCAATGGACCCCGTGTCCAGCCGAGTCAGGTGCAATTGGGTCGATCGCCCCATCCTCTGCACAAAGTAGTCGTGCGCTTGTGCTACCACATCCAGCTCGTTCAGGGAAAAGTTGTATCTGTATACATGCATACGCATACAGCAATACGCGTCAGTCGTTTGTTAGAAAGTACGCCAGGTTTACTTGGTTGGTCTGTGGACTTGGCGAGGTTGTTCGTTTGTTTGGCCAATTGCAAAGCACCCACCTCTTCTCCATAGTCATATAGGCGACTCGTCCATGTTCATGTCTCGGATGGCCTGCAGGCAAAGGGACTGTGAGCAATCGCTCAAGGCACTCGACCAGCGCATCGGTCAAACTGTCGTCGTAGACAACTGCCACAATAGAGATGCTTTGTGAGGAACCTTGCGAAACGATCATACATGTGATAAGCCCAATTCACCTTACCATCAGCAGCAAATATGAAGGCGCCCTCGTCAGTCCACTCTTGCATCTCCTCCAGTGTCCATGAATAATCATCCTCGTCTTCGCCTTCTACCTCCATAGGACATGGAAGGAACCAGTTCAGACGCCTTGTTACGATCGTGTTTCCAGGCCTGATGGAGTTTATGTTGACATTGCTCTGGCAGTTGGAGAGGACATTTGTATCGAAATCTATGTTGTCACCATGAGGAAAAAAAAAAAAAAAAAAAAAAAAAAAAAATTAGTTTCCGAACATCGCCAAAGCCACCCTATTTTGTAACGAGCATACATACCAGTGCAGAACATTTTCCGGACATTGGTCAAGATCCCAGAAGCGATACTAGAGATGCCTGTGCCAGCGCCCAACTCGAGTGCCACACATCCATCCAACAGGGATCCAAGCTCCACCATGTAGTCGACGAGTAAGAAGCACCCCATCCATACTTGCGAGCCTAAAATATAAGTACACACATTGGGTTTATAAATCTGGAAGATCATATCGGTGGCCAAGAACCATTCTCAGCATACCTACGTTGCGGAGGTTGGTTCCCATGGCATGTTGGATGTGCAGTTCGAGATCCCAGCTTGGTTCACCGTCATCTTTGTCGTTGTCTTCATCTTTGTTGCTGGCATCTTTTATAGTGTTTTGGTTGACTGTGGAAAGAGCAAAAGTGGAAGTCATGATGCGCCCGTCCACTCTGCCATTGTCTGGATGGATATGGACTTCAGATAAGACGATGTCGTCATCCTCAAGATCAGTCTCGCTGTCATGGCACTCCTTGGGCAAGTCTGACTCTTCATTGACCGAGTCGTCGTGCGTGTCTTGTGTGTCTTGCAGGTGAGCGTGCGAGTCTTTAGTCTCTGATGGCGTTGCTAACGGCGCATGTTCTTGTGGGCGGTCTTGTTCATGGCGAGGTCTTTTGCAAAGGCGATCCTGATGCAGATCCTGATGCAGATCCTGATGCTTCATGGGAGAGGGATGAATGGCCAAAAATAAAAAGGTTGGAGGAAGAGGAGAGAGGGGGAGGAGACAGGGAGGGAGGGAGGGAGAGGGTGGCTGTGCCATGATTGGGCGAATCCTTGTTTTCCGGCAGCGGATGGCAGGGTGGGAGGCAGTTTTCATCCTTGCCTTGCTCCTTGCTGGGCCAGGCTGAGAAGGATCCATGGCATCCCGCTGTGCGACACCCTCGTTCTTTGGCACACCTGTGCCAAAGTGCATCGGACATGGGCCATGGCCATCTAGATGGCTGCCTGCTTAGACAGAACCCACTGGCTCTCACCCTCCGCGCTCAGGAATAACGTAATGCCATTTTCGGTCTGTCCAAGTGCCCCAAAAAGCGACGGACCATCTTTGTTCTGGGTCTCGCTCTCACTCTCGCCCACCGTTTGCTCTCACTTTCCTTTATATACGCTTCAACGATCCCTTTCATGCTCTTCAACCATTTGCATCATTCCTCACGCTTTACATCCATCCGCACTCCCACTCGCACTCTCGCAGTCCATGTACTAACCTCCCCTTCTTCATCAGCCATCAACGGTCGAGACTCATTCATCATCCCCACACTCGTGTGACACGCCTCTCTGCTCATTGCTCCTCTCTCCCCTCTCCTCTCTCACTCTCTCACTCTCTCACTCTCTCACTCTCTCCTTTCTCCTCTTCGTCTTCTCCACCGGTTTTGAGGGGAGCGAGATCTCGGATGGCTTACATCAGAACACCCATCGCATCTGGGATCCACCATGGCAGACAATTAAAGACCAGCCCACGCTGCCTCGTCGTCAGCCTCTCCATCGCCTTCTTTGCATTCAACTGGCTCGTCTACCATGCTTTCCAAGGACGCGCCTCCAGACCTTCCTATTCCTCCTCTTCCTCTTCTCCCGCTTCGTCAAGTACTCAAAGATCACCCGTCCCCTCCACCTTCCCCCCCTGGAAACAACCACACGGACAGCCTTGGGCAGTACCCTCCAACCATACATCGCATCAGCAGGAACCCTCCTGGCTGGGGAATTGGCTCCGCTGGCGTGGCCTCGACCCAGGATATGATGAGGCCCACTCAACAGAGCAACTCAGGTTGGACGTCGTCTACACCTGGGTCAATGGCTCGGACGCTGATCTCCAGAGCCTGCGACACGAGCACCAGAGCAAGTCGCCTCTCTTTCACCTGTCTGCTGCAGGAGATGCCAAGACGATCGAGTCGGTCACTGTCAAGCGATTCCGGGACATGGACGAGTTGCGGTACTCTGTCCGATCCATTGCCCAGTATGCCAGCAGCACCTACCGTCACATCCATGTCTTGTCCACAGAGTCTCGTCCGGGGGTAGCGCAGACACCTTACTGGCTCAAGACATCGCCAAGTGGGTCTACGGAGGGAGAGCTCCGCGTGGTGCCCCACCGCGCCATGTTTGGAGACAGTGCCGATCTGCCCAGCTTCAACAGTCTTGCGATCGAGAGTCAGATGCGCAACATCCCAGGGTTGTCGGATGTGGTAAGTTGACCAAACGGTCCTTTGTTGGGTTTCTTTGTGTTTACCCGGTTACCTATGTTTCTGTTCTATTTTTTTTTTTTCTTCTGTTTGTTTGTTCTTTATGCTATATTGCGTTATGCACCTTCTTCTGCACATGTGAGCTGTCTTGTTTCTGCACAATTGCACTATTGGGCTTGTTTGATGCACAAGAGTGTGCTAGTGTGTGTGTGTGTGTTTGGTGCGTGGACATGGACACCCGCAAAGGTGCAAAGGAACGGACCATCTTCCTTCCTTGGCCTTTCTTCTCTTTGGAAATGAACTTTAATTTGGGGTGCTAGGGAGCAGAGACTATATGCACTCTGCACATCCTCCCTTCCCGCACACACTTCACTCGCAGAACAGAGACGGGACCGAAACATCCCACCTTTTCGTATTTTCGTTTTTCCTTTTTGTTGTGTTTGCTATGCTGCCGCTGGGGGGAAGTGTCGGCATCCCCGGAAAAGAACAAAAAAAAGCTAACAGAAGGCCGATCATCACCTGTATAGTTCATGTACATGAACGACGACGTGTTTCTGGGAACAACAATGATGCCCTCGGATCTCTGGACTTCGCTCTACGGATTCGTCTTCCACATGGAAGCCTCGCTCCTCGTCCCGCCCACCATCCGCCCTGTCGAGTCCAACCCGCTCAACGTCGGCGAGTGGAGCTCGCTCCAGTACTCGAACTTCCTTCTCTCCAACCGATTCGGACCCCGCTGGAGAGCTTATCTCGCCCACGTCACCCACGTCCTCAGCGTCCCCATCCTCAACGAGATCTACCAGCAGTGGCCACTCGATGTCAACGCGACCAGGTCACATCGCTTCCGAGGCGAAGGCGAAGCCAAGGATATTCACGTCTCATTCTTCATGGCTCACTACGTCATGGAGATGTTGCGCGAGACTCAGCTCGAGTCCTACTGGCGGCACCGTCTGGATGCGAACCAGGACGGCGTGATCGATTACCACGAGCGACAGGCCTTGCTGGACATGGTCGGTAGCTGGAATCGAAACCAAGATGTCCCCAAAGACTCGCCCGAGCGCAGACAACACTCGCGACCCACTATTCTCGACAGCCACAAACTGATCTTGAAAAACGTGGGCGTGCAGATGAGTGGATCGACCGACTACAGATACGCGGGACTGGACGGATTCCCCTTCTTGATCCCAACCGCCGACACTTCCAAAACGATCCCGCTTTTGCCTGTCAAGAATAGTGAGGGCAAGCAGGAGGACCCTCAGAAGCCATACATGCGGTATGAGCAGCCACAGCAACGGACATGTCGACTGAATGCCGAGTTTTGTTTCGGTGCCGAGTTCATGGACACGAACCGGACATCGACCTTGTCCCTGTACCAGAGTCAGCAGATCTTTGACCGGATTGCCAAGCACGAGTTCCACTGCGGCGACTGTTTGTTGGAGCTGCTGATGCAGCACCCAGGTCTCCAGGGCGGCATGGGTGCTATCCTGCCCAAGGACGAGCGATCAGAAGCGTTCTTGAGCGTGACTCGGAAGCTGGCCCGGTACAACTATGTGTTGGGGACGTCGGCATATTGGTTCATTGCTCTGCAGGGCCCTGAGCAGTCGCAGAATCAACTCAAGGGGCTGTTGGATAACCGGGACCATATTTCGTACTTTTGTATCAATGACGATTTCCCAGCGGATCAGGCGGTGCAGACCAAGATCCACGGGCTGTTCAGAGGCTTTTTGGACGAGCGGTTCCCGCTGTCTTCGCCGTGGGAGCGGCCAGGGTCTTTACCAGAGGTCCCGGGAAGTAATGCATAAATTTCAAATATAAAAGGCGTATAGTTTATTATTTAAATATATTTTGAACGGGAACACAGAGTACATTCCATCCAAAAGATCGTAGATGCCAAAGATTACAGCTTAACTTTGAATGCATTTGCGTTTTATTTCTGGTGTGCTACGAAGGCTATGCATTCCCAGACTGCTTAGCCAAGGAATAAAAAATCGACCTCGGGTCCGCCAACAGATTCGCAGGCGTGTCAAACTCGGCCACTTGGCCCTGGTCCAGCACCATGATCCGGTCACTGTCCATCACCGTGTTAATCCTATGTGCAATTGTCAGAATCGTACAATCGCAGAACTTTTGCCGAATAATCTTTTGCACCAATGCATCCGTCTCCAAATCAATCGCCGCAGTGGCCTCGTCCAGCACCAACAGCGACGTCTTTCGCAGCAGCGCCCGCGCCAAACAGATCAGCTGCCGCTGACCCACCGAAAAGTTCTCGCCTTGCTCGAGCACCACCCCGTTGAGCCCGCCTTCCATCTGTGAGACATACTCCTTCAGGTACGAGTCCTCCAGGGCCTGCCACAGATCCATATCGGACCGTGTGCCCAGCGGATCCAAATTGAATCGGATCGTGCCCGCAAAGAGCACCGGGTCCTGAGGGATGATCGAGAACCGCGACCGCACGTCATACAACCCCAATGTGGAGATGTCGACGCCGTCGACCAAGATCTGGCCCTTGACCGACTCAATGATCCGGAACAGTGACAGGGTCAGACTCGATTTGCCCGCACCTGTGCGCCCACAGATCCCAATCTTTTCATGCGCGCGGATCGAGCAGCTGACACCCCGCAGCACTAGCTCCAACCCCGGTCGGTAGCGTGTCTCGTAGTTGACAAAGTCCACGCGCCCCTGGGCAGGCCAGTACTGTGGCGGGCGGTGGTTGGCCAAGATCTCGGGGGCCTCTTGCGGCAGATCGACATACTCTAGCAGCCGCTCCACCGACACAATGTTGGACTCGATCTCTGAGTACTGCCGCACCATCCAGTTCATGGTCTGTGTGATGTTGAGTGCGTAGCTCAGGGACAGGCCCACCAGGCCCGGATTGACCACCAAGCCACGGGCAAGGGACACTACCGACAAGAAGGCCGACCCGAAAATAATCGTCGAGCCCAGCACCTCCAGCCGGAAGGCCAGCCAGCGGTTGCTGGCGATCGATGGGTAGAACGCTCGCAGGTTCTGGTCCAGCCGATGCTCGTTACCAAGGATAAATCGGTCTTGCTGACGGTACACACGGATGGTGGTGATCCCGCCGAGAGTCTCTTGGAAATGGGCAAAGACTGGTGACCGTGACACAGAGTCCAAGCGACGGATCTCGCGCGAAGTGGCCAGAAAGTACCGCTGGAGCCAGATGTAGATGAACCCAAAGGGCACGGTCACGATCACGAAGCTGGGGGTCGACAAGTTCACGACCACAAGGACACCAATCACTTGGAACAGGGTCCGGAAGTACCCCTTGAAGGAGCGCGGCAGGATCTCGTCGATGATGCTCTGGTCCTTGCTGAACCGGTTCAGTATCCGGCCCATGGGCGTGGTCTCAAAGAATATCATGGGCGAGCGAAGGACACTGTGGAGCATCTCTTGGTGCATCACGCGGGCGGAGCGGATGCCACAGTGCACTTGCAGGATGATGGCCTGAAAGACGGTGAGCACCGCGTAGGTGGCGCCCAAGAGGGCGTAGATGCCAATGTAGAATACGGGGCTGTCTGTGTTGTTGCCGGTGTCGTTCCTGCTGCTCCAGTAGGTCAGCCACAGGGACGTGGCAATGGATGCGGTCTGGGACAGCACCAAGGACATGAAGTAGGATATGACGGCCTTGTAGGAGCAGGCCTTTGCATAGGCCAAATACACACTACGGCTGACACTGCCTTGTTTCATCTGCTCTTCTGACATCAGGTTCGCGTTGGTGGGTTTGGCCAATGTTGTTGCCTTGGGGTCCACAGGAGGGTGGGTCGAGACCAAGGATGGGCAACGGGGCAGTTTACAATTGCTGTTTGAGCTTCTGATTCGGCGGATTGAGCGGGGTGTCGTTGACAAGAACGAACCCTCGTCGTTAGGTCCAGGATGGCGCTCCGTCACATCCTCTTCCAGAAACACGTGGTCGTCCACTGAAGGGTCTTCTGTCATTTCTTGACTATGTTGCAATCCATATTCGCGTATAAGCTGGTAGACGTCGGATGAGTTGTTCATCAACTCTTGATAGTCGCCCTGCTCAGCCACTCTACCATCCCTCAACAGCAAGATTTGAGTCGATTGTGACAACAAGTACTGGATTTGATGTGTCACAAACACGCGAGCCTTGTTCTTCAACATTCCTTTGGGCCCGACAACTTTGTCAAAGATAGTTCGACCGACGTCGGCATCCACAGCTGCAAGGATATCATCAAACAAGTAAATGTCTGCTTGAGCGTATACGGCTCGTGCCAGCGAGACGCGTGCCTTTTGCCCTCCCGAGAGGTTGATGCCACGCTCGCCAATCTCGGTCATGTCTCCACCCAGCAACATGTCAAAATCCGGCTGCAGGCAGCAAGCCTCGATCGTTTGCTCGTAAAGAGCTGGGTCGTACGAGTTACCAAACAAGATATTAGCGCGGAGTGTGTCGTTCATGATCCATGCCTGTTGTGGGACAAACACGACAGAGCCCCGGATCCGGATCTCGCCCGAGACGCGCTCCAGATCGCCACAGAGAGCCGCCACCAGAGAGCTTTTTCCGCTGCCAACGCGCCCAATGACGGTGAGGAGACAGTTGTTCTTGAGAGCAAAGTTGATACCAGAGATGACAGGATTGCCGTTCTTGTACCAGCTGTAGGAAGCATCTGTGGCAATGATGGCGTACTTGTCAGAGGCGGTCTGGAGGCCGGATGAGCTATGGCGACGGTCTTCGAAAATGATGGCGTCCGGATCCACTTCTGCACTGATCAGGAACTTGTAAACTCGGCCTAGAGCAACGTATGCTTCGACGGAGGAACTGTAATGGAAGGGAAACAAAGTTAGCGGCTGAAAAGTTGGTCAAAGTAAAAGAAAAAGAATAGAAAAAGGTCAAGGAACATACCTAATGACGTCGGGGAACATGGCGAGAGGGAACTGGAGCAAGTTGAGCAGCGCAATCGACGGGAACACAATATCGGTCGTCATGGGTCTCTTCATGATCAGGGAATACACCGTGAAGGTTGACAAGGACACCATGAACGGAGTACACGCCCAGGTGAACGACTGGACCGCAGACAAGTATCCAATCTTCTTCATGGTCGTCAGCTCGTGGTCGTTCCTGACAGTGAGCACCTTTTGCAGAAAGGTCCCCTCCCAGGCGTACAGCTTGATGACCCGGATACCGTTCAAGATCTCGTTCATCAGCTTGATGCGCGTGTCCTTGTTTTTCATTTGTTGCTTCTGGAAGTTCTTCATGAAGACGGACAGACGCGCGTTAAGCGGGATGGTGCAGATCATGACCGCCAGGCCTGCAAAGATGGCCCACCCCATGGTGTCGTGGAGAAGATAAAGTGCGATGGCGATCTGAAAGATACCGCTCCAGACGATGTGGAGGTAGGTGACGAGGTCCTGTACTCGCTGGGCGTCAATGGACATGTGATTCACAATCTCGCCAACCTAAGTATCAACATATGCGAGCTGTGAGTTTCTTACACTCTCGTATTTGGACGTTATAATCCATTGGACCATAAATATGATTATGCTCACGGTGAACTCTTGTCTGGCAGAGTTGGACAGTCTAAGCGACTTTTGGTATATGGCCGTGACGAGGCCCGTTCGGATATGCATGCCTGTGCGGAAGCAGAGGTGGAAGTACTGGTGCAACACGGTGGTCTGGGACAAGCTGCAGATAAACATCAGGCAAGCAATCGTGTAGCCACGGTAGATGGGCTGGGGCTGTTCCCCCTTCTTGTAGCTCATCACAAAGCGGAGCATCTCCTTGAGGAGCACGGGTTGTGCGAAACCGAGCAAGTCGTTCAATACTTTCCAAAGACCCGCAATGTAAAACGGTTTTCCGAACGCATTGAAAAGTGCGCGAACCAAACTTGGGCTAATCCCGAGATTATTATTATTATTATTATTATTATTATTATTATTATTATTTACAAAGGAGAGATGACAACCGTTGCCTCTTTGTGCAATTTTAAAACGAGATTGGTGGAGCAAATAACCGTGCCATAACTTACCTTGATCTCCTGAGCTCTCGTTCCCAGGCTTCAGCAAACGTCAAAGACACATTCTTGGACTGATCCTCCTTGCGAAGTAACCACAAATCATCCATCGTCAGTGGTTTGGCGTATCCCTTGCGCATGAGTCCAGTCACCCAGTGAAATGAGGCGATCGAGAAGATGTTGGCTTCGTCCTCTGGACATTTCTCCTATCGATCAGTCAGTCAGCTCTGTCAGTCATTCTGCCGGATGGGTCGTTGCCATAGAATAAGGAGACAATAGAGAGGATGGTTCGTGGAAACGATCCAACACAAAGCGTGGCGTGACACAAGCAAAACGGCCAAACATGGCACCTCACTATGGTACCCCACTATCCGTCCCTTTTTTTTTTTTTTTCTTTTTCTCGCGCTCTCTGTGAAAATGGGGGGTCGAGGAATACAAAGGAGGCCCCTTTCATGCTCTTGTTCTGTGGTACCAACATACGCACGTATGCAAGCAGTAGATGATGATGGCGGAGCAGGAAAAGGAAGAACTTACAAGCACTTCGTCTTCAAGTCGAATTCCTGCATCTTTGCGAACACATTCTAATGCAAAGATAAGCACGGCCAGGACGAGCTGGGCACTGACCAGACACTGTTCGATGCCATACTCTTGGTGTACGTTGTTGTCGATAGGGCACTCGACCAGCACTGTTCGCAGCTTGGTCGCAGTCGAGGCAATCACCAGGGGCCAGAACACCAAGAGGACATTCGACGAGCGGAAGCTCGTGCTGTTCTCGATCATGGCCAACACGAGTGCAAAGATGAATCCAATAATCTCAATGAATCCGGCCACAGTCTCCATTCTGATGTGTGCTTTCTTGCCCAGGAGGAGTGGCTGGAGATTCGAGATAGATGCTATCGTGATCACTAACGCGATTCCTAGCTGAGGGACACACAGTGTGGGAGCATGAGCAAGCAATCAGTTTGCCACCAAATCGCTCAAAGACGCTGTGATCCGTGAGCAAATGCGCATTACCACTTTGACCCATTGGCGCCAGTTGGTGGAAGGTCGGCTCAGCCTTGGCCGTCGAGACAAGGTAAACAGGCGAGGGACGCCAGCCAAGAAAAGGAAGGCGACTGGAATCAGTCTGAGCACCGTGTCCTCGAAGCACGGTGTGAAGTCAGAGGGGCAGTCAGGGTTGACCGGACCCTTTGAATGAGACAAGGAGAGACAGAGAGAGAGAGAGCACATGGAATGTGAAGGCATGAGTAAAAGCGCATTTTGCACAAGAGGGTGGTCCAATGTGAATATCAATGGTGTTGAACCATGGGGCCGTCAAAAGGGTGTCATACCCACGGTTGTTTTGACTGGCACTGCCAGAACGACATGCTTTTTTACGCGAAGTGAGTTGGTATATGGAAAGGTGTAGCTGTCTATTTTGATGCTTTATACTGAAAGTGAGGTCGTCATGGGCATGCTGCATAGATCAAAGGTGAAGGGTATGCAGAAGGATCAAAAGTGATGAAGAAGAAGAAGAATAAGAAGCAAAAGGGAAGACATGGCTTTCTGAAAACTGTGCCATACGAGAGCATACCAGTTTTCAACAAAAAAAAACCCTTATTTCTCCCACGTCGTTGAAACACCAGAACGAATTGGATCCTGTGGACAAGTTAAGATGGCCTCACCCATATCACATACGCTGTCGCTTGTTGTGCTCATGCTGCCCTGGGCCGACGCAAGTGGTGTTCTTCTCTCGGCAAAACGATACATCGCCCTTTATGCGCCATCACATCGCATCCCACGCCTCTCTCTCCTGGCTCGCTCTCCCCTTGATTTCGCAATCCCAAAAGTCAAAAGACAGCTTTTCCCTAGGATCCTCGCCTCACTTGCAACAAATGCTAGACTGTCTTGCTATGATACATGGCCATCCCAAGGGGGGAGGCTTCTTTAATGCTGTGTATTCGTGATATTTGGTGGGGCCGAACGTGGGTTTTGGTGATGGCGTGCGTTGTGGATATCGACTATGGTGCGTTTGTTGCTTCTCTACTTGATGAGTGCTGGCTTGGGCATGAACGTCTTGCGCTTGTTGCCACCCTGCTTTCCATACATGAGCTCGACATAGTCGGGCCGGGGCTTTGACTTGTCGAGATCCGAGGTCTTCTTCTTTGCCGCTGTTGTTTGTTTTGGGGTATTGTTGCCCATGTCCTCGTCCTCCGAGACCCAGTCGTCGTTGAGCTCATCCAGGTCCTTGACCGCCTGCTTAATGCCGCCGTTCATCTGCATCTTGTAGGCCAGGGAGGCCTTGGGTGGGTGAGCGGTGGTGGCTTTGGCGATGGTGGGGTTGGCAGTGGCTGAGAGAATATCCTTCTTGCTCTTACGACCTGAAGACGAGGAAGAAATGGCCGAGTCGAACAGGCTGGTCTCTGTGCTCTTGGTGAGGGAGAGGACGGCCTTCTCCTTGCGGGTGGGTCTCTTGAAGAACTTTGCTGATTTGCCCATGGTTGATCCTTATGATGTGAGGTGTGGTGTGAGAGTGATGGATGGAGTAGACAAGATGGTTGGACTGATGGAGGGATGGAGGAGTAGAACGATGCAGCACAAAAAAAAAAGTAGAAATACAAAAGTTGTTTATCGAAGTGACTGCTTCGATAGACCATTCGCCCAGCGCAATTTAATTTGCAAAAGTGGACAATTTGCAGTCGCGTCGTGGTCTCGAAGTCATGCAACCCTCTCGGGACAAGGGACTAAACCCTCATGGTCCGAGTATTAGTGGCACCCTATCCTCTAGCACCATGCACATGGGCGTGTCGAGGAACCGTGACATAACGCGAGCCTCTCCCTTGCCCTCTTGAAAAGAGCCGGGGCTCGAAGCAAATACTGCAGGCGAGGACCATGACCAGAAGTATGTCATGCTCTGCTCTCCCATATTTTGTACTCCCTCCCTCCGCGATTTTTTCTCTATTTGTTGCAACGGGACAACAAATGGTACGACGCAAGAAGAAAAGAAGAATCCAAGATACGGATGCATTGCAGAACTTGCATTGGCGCTGGAAAGTGAAAAGGTGGGAAAGTTGAACCAGTGAACATCCCCCCCTTAAAATCGCATAATTGCGTTTTTGACCTTTTGTCTCTTTTCTTCCTTCCTTCCTTTGTCCCACTCTGCCCTCCACACACGATACACCTTCATCTTATTTCCACACCACACCCACGCAGCGGACAGAAAGCCACAGGAAAAAGGAACAGACACACAATGGCAAGCAACGATCGGCTCTCAGCAGCGGAGCAAGGAGTTGGCAGTCCAAGGCACTCGATCGATAGCGACACCGCACCTCTTTTGCGCAATAACAACAGCAATCGTCAAAGCTCGTCATCGCCGCAACCACAACCACAAGGAAACACCAGCAACAAGCGTCTGAGCAACAGCCATCTCAAGCGGTCCCTCTCGGACAAGGCACGCAAAAGGATCATTGTCGCCCTGACTTCCATCTCGGGCGTGCTTCTGGTGATCCTTGGTGTCACTTTGGTCTCCAAAGTCGGTTCACCACCAGGTACGGAACATACCATCCAATTGGCCATGGCTACACCACCCATTCGAAGCCCACTGAGTTCTCCCCAGCACGTTATATTTGATTGGGCACTTGCGCCAATGTCTTTGTCTGTGTTCGATGTGTGCCTGAGTTTGCCCCTGAATGCAATTATTTACCCATGTCTGTTTGTCTCTTTGCCCCGTGTCTCTCTATCGCCACCCAACAAAAAAACTAGTCATCGAGAGGACCGCTCCAATACTCATCAAGGCCAAGCATGGTGCTGTCGCTGCAGAGGAGATTCACTGCTCTGAGATTGGAGTACAAGGTAAAAAAATAATACAAAACAAACAAAAAAAATAATACAAAACAAACAAATGTAACGTGGACAAAAAGAGGTCTAACCACTACTATCCTTACCCGGTCGATTATAAGTGCTTGTTGACGGTGGAAACGCAGTGGACGCTGCCATTGCATCATGTCTCTGTATCGGAACAGTCAACAGTTTCTCGGCCGGCATTGGAGGAGGCGGGTTCATGGCCATCCGCCTGCCCAATGCTACCGTCGAGATCATTGACTTTCGAGAGACAGCCCCCGCAGGATCCAGCGAGGACATGTTCAAGAAGGATCCCATCCTGGCCCAGACCGGTGGTCTGTCTGTGGCGGTTCCCGGAGAGATCCGCGGACTGGAGTTGGCGCACAAGCGTCACGGCAAGCTGCCTTGGGAGAGGCTGTTTGCACCCGCGATCAAGATGGCAAGAGAAGGCTGGGCCGTCGGTCCTGAATTGGCACGTCGTCTTCAGATTGCTAAACAGCTTGTCGAGACACAGCCTGACTGGTCACACGTCTTTGCGCCAGAAGGAGAGGCGCTTCGGGAGGGCCAATGGATCAAACGCGAGGCATTGGCAGACACGCTGGAGAGCATTGCTAAGAACGGTGCCAAGGCATTTTACGAGGGACCCATTGCTCAGAGCATGGTGGACCATGTCCAGACCCACGGAGGTATCCTGACCATGAAGGACATGAAGAACTACAAAGCCTTGATCAAGGAGCCAAGTGTGGGTTTCTACCAGGGACGCAAAGTGTACACGTCGCCAGCCCCGACCAGTGGACCTACTCTGATCAGCATCTTGAACATCCTCGAGAGATACAATTTAGGCAAGTTTGCACAAGACGCTAATCTTGATACTCACCGCTTGGTGGAAGCAATGAAGTGTAAGTAAACGGCCGTCTTTGATTTTTTTTGTTCTTTTCATGAGATAACGATATGCGCTAACCATTTCTTCTCAAACAGTCGGATTCGCACAAAGAACGGAACTGGGCGACCCCGACTTTACAGATTTGGACGCCAAGATCCACAACATGATGTCCAAGGACACGGCAGCGGCAATCCGTGCCAACATCTCGGACGAGAAGACGTTCCCTGTGGCGTACTACAACCCGCACTGGGGGCCCATCGACAACCACGGCACGACTCACCTGTCATCGGTCGACAACGACGACATGGCCGTGTCACTGACCTCGACAGTCAACCTGCTCTTTGGCTCCAAGCTGTTGGACCCCAAGACGGGCGTGATCCTTAATGACGAGATGGACGACTTTTCGATCCCTGGCCGCGCCAATGCGTTTGGGTTGCAGCCATCGCCTTATAACTATCCGGAGCCGGGAAAGAGGCCACTGTCGTCGTGTGTACCGACGATTGTGGAGAAGGATGGCAAGTTTGAGATGTCGCTTGGCGGCAGCGGTGGCTCCAGAATCCTGACCGCAGTGCTGTTGGTATGGTGTTTTTTTTTCTTTTTAGCAAAAGGAAAGCATGTCGATTGACCATTTTATATTGCCTGTTACTTATTCGTTCATGCTATTTTTTTTTGTGACAGACGATGCTACGAGTTTACAACTACGACTTGAACATTATGGAGGCCATTGAGAACCCCCGGGTGCACCACCAGCTGATGCCTAACGTGGCAGATGTAGAGACTGGGTACTCTGCCTCGGAGATGGAGTTCCTGACAAGCCGTGGGCACAACGTCACCATGTTCGACATCCGACTGGCCAAGGCCGAGATCCAGGGGGTGATGCGCGAGTCGGATGGATATGTGTATGCAGCGAGCGATACGCGCAAGCACGGCGTGGCTGCTGGATACTGAGTTGGATATAGGACATCAATAGTGTGTAGGTGTCTTTTTTAATGCATGCTCCCACACCTCGCATCCCCACCTTGCCATGATCAGCTCACTGCAGCTTGCGTGTCTGCGCTGTTTTTCTCAGTTTGACTTTGTTGGGATGGATGGACGACCCATGTGTGGTCACTGAGTGATGGTTGCACACACACACGCCACAGATAAACAAAGATGCATGACCGGTGACTCTCTTGGCCTCTCTTGTCGATGACCGCATGGGCGGACAGTCTACGCCTTCTGTCACCATCGTATCGTTGGCCATGCGTCTCTGTGTTTGGTGTTTGTCGAGCAAAGGTGTCTCCATCGTACATGAAAGCATGGATGACAGGTGTTGTTCATGGGAAGAGAGAGAACCTAAAGACGGCATCCATCCATGACTCTTCTCCGCAGGAATCCCGTGCAAAACACGCATTTTATCCTTTCCCCCCAAAAACCACCCAACTGCACTGCACTCTGCCTTCTCCCTTTCCCTCCTTTTCTCTGCCTTGCCTTTGCCATTGCCATTGCCATCCTGCTTTTCGCTTTCGTTTCATTCCCACATCCCTCGCTTGCTACTGCTTCCCCCCCTAATCTCTCCCATCCTGCCATCCTCACTTCTCCCCCACCTTCCTCACAATCCGATGGACTCCCCCATCGAGGGCGACAAGTATGTTCGCACTCTCTCTCACTACCTCCGCTCCAATCAACGGCGGCTGCTGCCCCAGCCCCCCACTAATGGCAATGCCACCGCGCGCGCAATTCTCACCCCTGGCGACCCAATGGCCGCAGCCTACCAGAGCATGATGTCCTCCCTCTGGTCCGCCACTACCTCCGTCGTCAACTCTATCACTCCCCCAGACGACACCCCCAACAAGGACCTCTACAACGGCGCCTGGGACGGCACAGGATCCATCGCCCCAGACACCCCTCGTGAGCAGCAGCTGCACCTGCAGGCCCAGCTCAAGGCACCCATCCTGCCCCTGGACCTGTACTACCTCATGTACATCCTCGAGCGGTTCGAGCAGGTCGGCATCGAGCTCGACCACTGGGACGGGCTGACACCACGCACAGTCGGAGACTCAACTCCACGGGTCATCGCAAAGTCTCATGATCATGGTGTACCAACAACCAACACGTCTGCCTCCTTCCCCCCAACATCAACACGGCCGCAGTCCATTCGCTCGTTTCAGTCCACAGCCATCTCGACCCTGACGCTTATCACGGGATGGAAACAGTGGTCCACAGCAGCGTCCAGCCAGGAAAACATCACCATCGCCGACGACATTCATTTTATCCACCGGTTCATGAAAAAGGTTCCAGGACTGAGGCTCGTGTCCAAAATCCCGCCAGGAATACACGTCCAAGGGAAAGGCCGGATTGAAGGCTATAGCGCAGACGCCATTCTGAATCTCTTTAGCACTGGGCAAAGCGGCATGAGCAAGCCTGTGCAACTGCCGGTGTTTTCCCTGTTCCCAGCCCTGACACATTTAGAGATCCACAAGATTCCGCCGCGGTGCATTGATGGGTGGGAGGTGTTGATGAAACAGCTGCGGTCCTTGGTTGTGGCTCAAGCAGATATTGAGGATGTATACGACGTCATGGTTACTGCTGTTGTCGACAGCGAACGCCGACGCCGTCAAAGACTACTTAAAGAGCACAATAGGGTTGTGCAGATCAAGCAGGAGCAGCAGGAAGCCCTCAAGGAAGCGGCACTCGTGAGCAAAGAGATCGACACCATCCAAGAAGAAGAAGAAGAAGAAGAAGAAGGCGAAACCGAGGACACCACTACACCAAGCGAGGGAGACAAAGTTGGTTCAATGAGTGCCTCATCGTCTATGATACCTTCCATCTCTCTTCTTGAAGAAGAGCTGGATGATAGCGCCATCCTCGCCTCTCTCAAGATGTGGCCTCAGCTCCGCCATCTCTCGCTTACTGACAACGGCTTCCCAGCACTGGCACACAACAGCACCTTCTCATATACCCACTCTGTTGTCAGTCTGGATCTGTCTCACAACCTCCTACTTTCACCACCTTCGGGACTGATCCACCTCCATAATCTGCATGAGCTGAACCTCTCCTACAACATGATCTCGGGTGTTCAGTCGATATACCAGATTTTGGGCAACATCTCCGTGCTTGACCTGCGCGGCAACCGACTCGAAAGCCTGTCAGGATTGGAGCGACTATGGAATCTGGAAAAAGTCGACGTCCGAGAGAACCATCTGGATGAGGCTGCTGAGGTTGGACGACTCGCAGCATTGCCCCAAATCCGCGAAGTCTGGGCCGAGAAGAATCCCTTCTGTGTGATTCAGGTAAAAAACCACATCACGTTTCAGCAAACTTTATTCTGGCTTTTCACGTTCCAAAAGACTGACTTTGACATTTGTGGACATGCGCGATGGTGTGGGTACTCTAGCAAAAGCATAGATTGGAGATCTTGGCAGTGTTCAAGGCCAATGGTCACGACTTGCTTTTGGATGGAACGTTTGCGTCGTTCACGGAGCGGCGGTTTATGGCCAACCTCAGCCCATCCTCCTTTTCAACCACCATTTCCAGCGTCAACAACGTGGCCAATATACCTGCTGCCTCAGCACCTGCCGCCACTTTGTCCAAGGAGCTGGCGCCCCAACAACACTTCTCAGGAGAGTACCGAACTCGACCTGTGAGTTGGCATGTCTCGGGAACTTCCCCACCCATGGTAGGACCTGTCTCACCTGTCAGCAAGCTGGTCAAGAAGAAGCTCATGAAGGCCTCCAACAGAGTCAAGCGAGTAGTGAACCTGGACAGCGATCATGAAGAAGACAACCTTACAGCTGTGGACGAGGGAGAAGCCAAAGGCATGGAAATTTTGCTCAGTGACGGTGAGGTATCCCCCGCGTCCCCCCGTGTATCTATCCTGGGATCGCCCGCAGCCATCAAGAAGCCAAAGAAGAAGAAGAGCCCAAAGGGAACACCGGATGCGACACCTTCACCCAAGGACGACGAAACCCTCAACAGCAAAGCAAGTTTGCGTGTCAAGAAGAAGGCACCCAAGAAGAAGAGTATCAATTTTGTGGTCCAAGACAGCGCGAACTCCACCACCAACACAGCACACTCTGAAGACCATGCAACGAGTCATGCTACCCATGGTGACGATGAAGACCACTCACTGTGCAGAGACGGACATCATGTCCACCGCTTGGCCCATTTGGAGCGCTCCTTGGCCACTGTCCAGTTTGAAAGGCCATCGTCGTCCAACTACCCAAAAGGATCCTCGCCTAATGAAAAGATGGGCCATCACATGCGCCACCCTTCAAGAGGTATTCTGAAGCGAGCACAGACAATGGGAGTTGGAGCCACCACGGGAATCCCATCAGGCCCAACGTCACCGCGAGGACCCTTGCGGCCTTCGTCTCCGATTGGGTCCATGTCATCGGAAGATGGCGCGGACGGGTACCGACGCCGGATCGAGGCGATGCGCAACGAGGCTGGCAGCAACTGGCTCAAGGTGCTGGCAGAGATGGAGAAGGACGTCCTGCCCCTGCACACGCGCGATGACAGCCATTTGTAGCTGTATATTTCTCGCATTGTTTTATGGATAGCCCTCTACAGAGAAGATATAAAGCTTTAGAGCGGGCCCATGTGTACATACATACATACATCTTTTTTGAATCGCGATCTTTGTTTGTTTTCTGACATTAAGGTATATTGACGAGGCACGTTGTCCTCTCCTTGCTTCTTCTTATTCGATCGCTACTCATCCTGGGATGTTGACTCCTGGAAGTCAAATATCCAGAAACGTTTTTTTCTTTGTTTTTTCTCCATCCCTTTTTTGTGTGACAACTCCGTGATTACTCAACGAAGTGTGCCTTTGGGTCTTTTAGGATGCTCGCCTTTTGAGGCTAGTGTTTAGAAAAAGTGTAACCATGGCACCACAATGGCAGTGATTTGAACAACTGGCTTTTTTTTTTTTTTTGCATGCGTTGCAGTCATCTGTTGTTCTTTTCTTCATTTTTTCCATTTGCCCTGGCATCCTCTTCCGCCAGCTATTCCACACCTTCTTGAAAGCTTTGTTTTCGGCATCCTCACAGAGAACGTCACTCTCTTTCATTCCTCTCTTAAAATCTCACTCTCGGATGCCACAATGTCCTCCTTCACAGACGATTCACTGCCGTGGATCCATCCATGAGTTCCGGATATCACCTTCCAAAATCCAGAGGAGGGGACCTTCAATATCGAAATCACTTCTAGCCCTTCTATGTCTGGCACCGCTCTTATTCCCAGCAGAAAGTTTTCCAATACAGGCTGCCGATCCATCAACAACAACATCATCATCATTGTCATTATCAAAATTATCAAATAAACAACAACAAGGAACCATTCTCATCCCACTCACCAAGCTCGTCCCGTCCGACCACTGGACCAACCTCCAGAAACGACAAACCCCTCCTTCTCCCTCTTCTACACCTTCCACCGCCTCTGTTGCAGTCGCCACCATCGGCCGCGTGGGCTACGTCGGTCACATCCTGATCGGCACCCCGCCGCAGCGGTTCCCCGTCTTGTTCGACACAGGGTCCGATTTGGCGCTAGTGATATCGGACCACTGTCAGGGGTACGAATGTCCGGACATAAAACATTTCTCGTGCACGAAATCGTCCACGTGTGTCGACCTAGGTGGGACCACTACGCCTACGACGACACCGGCTAGTGCAGCGAGGATATCGCTGCAAGAACATCGGGATTTGGTGGCGAGTGGCGTTGGATATGGTAGTGGAGGAGGAGCAGGTGTACGTGCAGAGGCTGGTTATCAACTGGGAGAGGGGTCGACCGAGCCGTGGAGCCAACATCCGCCGCCTTCAGATAGCAGCAAGACCGTACTGCCACCCTCCGAGGTTGGTTCTGCCTCCCAAGAGATCCTGCAGATGAAGTCTGCCAAGACACTGCCACCAACAACAACAACAACAACAATGTCCATCCTCAGCAAATCGGACGATCGCGCAAACACCCACACAATAGAAGGACCTGGACCTGGACTTGTCAGCAAGATGGACCAGTCCTTGAAACTGGCCGACGATAAGAGCGATCCCGACACGTCCGCCTCGACCCACACACCACCCTCGCCCCCTCCCTCAGGTCTCGCCACCGCACCCAGTTCTGGATCACCTACTCCTTGGGCAACAACGTTATACAATCAGTCTTACGTCGACGGCTCCTGGGGCGCGGGCACCTTTGTCCAGGACTTGATCCGAATCGACACCACCGCCCTTGGCGAGACCTGGGACCCGCTCACACACTTGCAGGACGGTGTCTCCTCGGGCGGCACCCACCTCGCCTCGGTCACGTTCCTGGACGTGGTGCAGGACAATTTGGGCCTCGTCAAGAGCTACGACGGGCAGATCTCGGGCCTCCTGGGGCTCACACGGGCCTCCCCCACGGGGCGAAAGACGTTCCTGCAAGAGCTTGTGGAGCAAGGGTCATTGGCTGCGCCCGTGGTCTCGATGCGCCTCGAATCCGACTCTGGGAGCTTCTTGTTGGGTGGAGTGGATCCGACCCAGTTTGTGGGGGACTTGGCCTACTCGCCCGTGACGGACCCGGTCACGTGGCAGATCGCACTGCAAGGTCTGGGAATCGGGGGCGTGTCATCGTCTTCTTCAAGTCTGCCGAAAAAAGCTCCAAACATCCCGCCCGGTACAGCCTATGCGGCCACAGCCTCAAGAAACAGCAACAGAAACGATAACAATAACAACAATAACAGCAATAACAACAACCCGAGAATGATGCCCCAGTTCAACATCTTCCAGGACGCTGCCTTGATCCTCGACAGCGGCACCTCCTCCATCCTGATCCCCACCGCGGCCTCGGAGGCCATCCACGGCGAGTTGGGCGGGACCTGGGACGCATCCCACAGGGCCTGGTTCTTGCCCTGCACAGGGCCGGACCTGATCTGGTGGATTTCGTCGGGGCACGGGGTCGTGCAGCCGTACGAGACCTTGGTGTACCTGCTCGAGGACGGCAGGTGCCAGAGCTTGATCTTTGAGAACCCGGACGCGAACTACTGGATCCTGGGGGACACGTGGCTCAGGGGTTGTATGTCGTGTACGACATGGGAGGAGGAGGAGGATCGG
>KN042423.1:693432-704370 GCA_000739165.1 Podila verticillata NRRL 6337
TACAGCAGATGTCGTTAGGTGGTGGTAATAGTGTGAGGCTGTTGCGGTGGAGCCTGTTGGTTGTGGGGACGCTTGTATTGAATGTGCTCATGGGCACGCCGTGATTTTTTTTTTTTTTTTTTTAGCATTTTTGGCTGTGCCAGCCAGTAAAACGGAAAGAGGTTTTTTTTTTGTTTAGTGAAGAAGAAATGACAATCGATGCAACATCAAAAGGAAAGTGTATGTGTATGAGAATATATTAACCAAGAAAGAAAAAGTGAGTGAAGGGATATATACAACGGAAAACAGCGCAGAAATAAACATCTTTGTCAGTTCCTAGAAATTTTGGACGACCCAAGTATGGACCCCAGACTAGGGGTGCGCAAGGAGCGGTTCCGGCTTGGGCTGTCTCCAGCTTGCGACCCCGTCCACCCAGGCGTGTCGTATTTGGACTGACGATCCGACTGCTGTGAGAACATGGGGAGCCAGTCGGGCACCCTTGGCGCCGGAGGCGGCTGCATCGTGTCGAAGTGATCTCGCGCGGTCGTCTTTCGAGGCGGGGTCTGGTAATGGTTTAAAGGAAAATGAGAAGGCTGACCAAGGGTGAGATCAAGAAGGAGTCGATCCCGTTGGCCGTACTTGTTCGGCGTGTTCTGTACTGACGGCCTGACCTCGTCCTCGCTTGCGTCATCCTGGTCCTTTAGTTCTTGAGTAATTTCCTCCGCTGGATCATTGCCACTTTGGGCACCTTCTTGATCTTCCTGGAGATCTTTCTCTTCTTCAGCCGGATCCTCCTCCTCGGGATCTTCATCATACGGACCTCCTTCGTCCAGATACTTGTCGTCGTGTGGATCCAAGCCACTGTCCAGATACACGCCAGGACCTAAATCATGCTCATCTTGTCCCTGTTCAGAAGCTTGGTAGCTCTGTGCCCTAAACGGCCGCTTGAGCTTTGTCAGTGGGAGCCTAGAACTCCGTTTCCTCTTGGGTGTCCGAAAACTGTCCCCCTCCCCCTCTTCCTCTTGCGCTATCAATGAGGGGCCATATTCGTCCTCCTCTTGCTCATCGTCGTCGTCGTCGTCGTCGTCGTCGTTGTTGTTGTCCTCTTGATCCGATAGGCGGGGGATCTTGAGCTTGTACTGTGTCAAGGGGTCATAGATTAGCGGATCGAACGAGCGTCCTGGTGGTGACATGAATCGGATGGGTTTCCCTTGGGCGTTCCTCTTCTTGGACGGCGTCCTACTCAGAGACGAGTTACTCACGGGCTCGTAATACGCTCTCCCCCAGAGATCGATATGGTTTCGCTTGACTGGCTGTGGCTGTCCAGATCCACGGTGAGTTGGAGTGGTAAGTTGTTGCCCCCGTTGGCCCATCAAATGGATATCGTGTTCGTCATCTCGGTCGTGAGACGCCAAGAACTGATTATTGCTGGTTGATCGTGTCATTGGGCGAGTGGAGGGCGAAGGAGGATCCGAGGGTGAGTTCCTTGCCAGAGTTGGAGTGGAGGTTCCTGAAGAGTAGTCAGAGTGCAGCTCTCTCTCGTTGTCGCATGTTGCCTCGACCTCATCGTCGCGCTCGCCCTCTCCATCATCTACTGTGTCTTGACCGTTTGAGAGGGCAACGGAGGGTGCTGACGATTCTCTGGACTTGGGCTCCGACCCTTGCACGAGAAACGGATTAAACCTTTTCGTTGGTGCCGTTGCTGCAGGCTTTAATGGAAGGATGGATCGGACCGTTGAACTCATGGATTCGTCCTGTGCCGCAGCTTCATCGTCCAGACCACTCCATTGCTGAGGTGATGCATTCATGGACGGGGTGTTATTGTCCTGGAGAGCAATGCCTTTCGCCTTGGAGGTTGTTTGACTCGAGGATGGTGTCCCTGAATTGGTGGCAACAGATGGAGAGATCTGTTTGGATGGGGTGCTCTCGAGCGCTGTGGCTGTGATGCCATTGTATTCCAGCTGATCCTTGGTGGACGCGGCATCGACGGCATCGACGGCATCCGACGAGTGTTGATCATGTGCTGCCACTGTCATGGGCATATGGGTGTCGAAGCGACGGAGCGGATGTCGACAACAAAAAACAATCGCGACTCGACTGTCGCGAACTTTTTTTTTCCTTTCCCCCTTGTGGTGTTCGACCCTTAATTTCACACCAACCCACGACCAAAGTCCGCCTCGTCGTATTTTGGCACCCAAAGCATGGGGAGAGAGGCGCGTCTTTTCCACGATTGAAGGCTTGCTTGCGTTAATGTTTCACATCCTTTTTTTTTTTTTTTTGATGGGTCCCAAAACCCTTTTGTCTTTTTTATTTTATTGATATCGCGATTGTCAAGAAATGACGGCTAGATACATATATACACTCTCTGTTTTGCTGTCGGAGCCTTGGATCCGGTGAGAACACCTTCCTCCTTTTACCAGAGCGCATGCTTGTCGCTGGATGGCACTGTTGTCAACAGATCAAACACCTGGCGCTCATTCTTGGACTCTGGCCTCTCCAAAGTGGTAAACCCGCCTGGGAAGGTGACGGCAACGGCCAATGGCCCGTTGGGGGTCTTTTGGGCAATACGCACACCCTGGCTTGCGGACTTGTGGAAGTACAGAGGGGTGGCATCTTCTTCGCTTTCGACAACGATAAGTCTTTGCCCATCAAGCCTGAGGAATCCTTGCTGGGGTTCGATGACCTCGAACTTGTATTCGAAATCCTCCTGGATACAGTCACCTGGGGCTTTCAAGTTATCCTGGTCATAAGAACCAACGACAAACTTGAGTGTCTTGGAGTTTTGGTTGGGCGTGTCGCCTTCAATGACGTAGTCACTGTTGCTCGGCTTTGAAAGGAACCCGTCGAATTGATGGTTCCTGACGACGAAAGGCTGGAACTCCCTGGCATAACTGTCGGGGAGGCACTTGCGGCCTATTTACATGATATTATTTTTTCACACGGAAAAGCATGGGTCAACCGGCGGAATATGAAGCAGAGAAAAGAAGAAAGTGATAGAGAAAACGCACAAAGGACTGGAAAAAGAGATCCGAAGCATCTACTTACGCTCGATCTTCTCGTTGATGTCCCTCAAAATTGGAAGGAGATCGAACACCTGGCGATCAACTCCGGACTTTGGTGTCGCAAAAGTGAGAGGCATGCCGGGTTCGACAGTAGTCACGACCCGAGGACCGTCAGAGGTGCGTTGACCAATACGCACGCCGCCGCTGGACGACTGGTGGAAGTACAAGGGAGTGAGTATCTCAAACTTTGGGACGACTTCAAGGAAGTCTCTCTCGACCCGGAGGTATCCCACTTGATGGCCATGATCATAGACTTGGAAGACATAGAGGGTATCCTCATAGATACAGTCACCTGGACCGTGGGTCATGTCTTCACGATCAAGACGAATAACGGAGAACTCGAGCTGCTGAAATTCCGGGTTACCGAAGACACCCGCACGGAGGAGGTTGTTTTCTCTGAGAATGGACACGAAACTCCCAAGACCACGGTTCCCAATGACAAAACGCTCGCCCTCCTTGAAGGGAGTGTCGGGGAGGCATTTGCCAGGCGCTGGCAGTGTCATTGTTCAGAAAACAAAAACGAATGGGGGAAACATTAGCGATTTTTGAAAATACGAACAACATCAAATCACCAAGTACCAAAGTAAAAAGCATCAACTCACATATGGCCTTCTCCAAGTTGCCAAGGGGCTCGTTGATCGTGGCGAGTGCGAAGAACTGGCTGTCAGTGGGCTTGTTTTCTCCCTCGAGAGTGAGATGTTCTCCAGGGCGAGTGGTGGCCAGAACCGAGACAGAGCCCTTGTTCCGCTTGGCAATGCGGACACCACGGTTCTCGTCCCACAACATGGTCAAAAGAGTGCCGTCCTCAAAGTCAGGGACAATGCGGACAAGGCCATTCTGGACGCGGAGGTATCCCTTCTCGGGCCCATGGACACGATAGCGATATTGTGTGTTCTCGTAGATACAGTTGGTTGGGTACGCGGGGTTGCACTCGGTATCGGTCGAGACAATGCAGAACTGGAGCTGCTGGAGGAGCTTGCTGCCAAAGATTCCTCCCCCCAGCACGTCTTGGTTGAATTTCTTGGAGACAAAGCTGTCAAGGTTGTAGCTGTACAGCTCGAATGCCTCATATTCCTTGATGGAGATCTGGGGGATGCACTTATTCTTGCTGGACTCGATGATTTCGAATCGCTGGCGCTTTCGGTTCTTCTGGGGATACTCCAAAACGATGGGCTTGCCCTCCTCAAGGGCCACTGAGGTGGCAAAAACGTTCTTGTCGCCATCTTCGTACTGGTGGGCAATGCGCACGCCTAAACCGTTGTCGTTAGACAGCGACAAGGGAGATGCGTCCTCGAAGCTGCTGACAACGTCAACGTAATGGCCATCGACTCGGAGGTAAGCCTTATCGCGGCCTTTGACGCGAATGCGATAATCGACGTTCTCGAGGATGCAGGCAGTGCCCCAGATGGAGTCGCAATGGTGGCGGTCGCTGGAAACGATGCAGAACTCAAGCTTCTGCAGGTTCTTGTCGCCGTTGACGCCTCCCACAAGGCGGCTGCCGTCGATCTTTCGAGACACGTAAGTATCGAGTTCGTGGCTCAAAAGCTCGAAGGATTGGTACTCCTTGATCGAGGTTCCTGGAAGGCAACGGGGATCAGCTGGAAACAACAATAAAAGCAAAAGATGTTTGAGACGGGTGATTAGTGGTTATGAAAGGAATCGGTAAGAGTAGTGCAATGTTTGAGGTGGATCGGGTGCGACTGGCTTACAAGTAATCTTTTTGAAGGATTGCTGGGCAAACAAAGGTGCTGCCGAAGCAACAGCAGCAAAGGCGGTCGCCAGGAGAGAGAGGGAAAGTCTGACCATGGTGTGGGTGTAACAAGAGGAGAGAGCTTGGAGAGCAAGAGCAAAAGCGGGTGAACGCCAATGCTTTTATATGTTTGAAAGAAGAGAAAGATTATTTTTTTCTCACACGCACACAATTACTTCCTCCGATTCTTTTTCTAGCCTTTGCGTATTTTCCCATCCGAAGAAGCCAGTCGTGGATGCATGATGGTCTGTGTCTGAATGTCTGTCCTAGCGGCGAATCAAAAGAAGCGAGAGGGTATGGGTTACGGATAGTGTTACATGCTAGTTCTAGTGTGTGGGAAAAATTGGCGAAGGGCAATCGTGCATGCGCGTGCGGGACAGAGTGAGAGAGACAGACACTTTCAATGTTGCTTTTTGAAAGGCGAGAGTCGAAATGTCCTTAATGAAGGTGGGCTACACACCCGTGGAAGACTCGCATTGGACCCGCATTGGACTTGCGAGGATGGTAAAAGGCGAGACACGCGCATGAATCCAGGCACAAGAAAAAAAGAAAGCAATGCACAGATACTTTGACCCCTACCATGCCTAGACGACGTGGTGGCAGTCGAGTTCAATATTGTCCGCCCCCTTGAGGAGACAAAAAAAGGGAAGAATAAAGGGGGAGGGGGGAAATGATTGCTCAATGCCATTGCCCAATTCCTGCCTTCCTTCCTCCCATCCCGCTCAGAAATCTATCACGCCATGCTATTCTGGCCTACCATTGTCGCATTACCCTTTCTGCAACAACCACTCGAACGGCCATGCCGTGTCAGCGTAAGCACAGGGAAGGGATAGGGATGGCGATGTGGTTTTTTCTCATTATTATGCGTGTATTGCGCTCCAAAAAAACAGGGGCCAAGTCAAAAAAAGGCGCATTGACCATCGCTTCGGCGGAACAAAGACGCGCGACCATTCCTTCGCACAAAGACTAGACCACTGATCACAGCATATAGCACAGGAGCGGGAGGATAGGTAATTAGTTTTTCCCACAGCAATGACAAGTCTATTAGTCTAGCACTGCTGGGTGACATAGGAGGCTGCGATTGCCCTACCATTTCCCTTGTTCATTGAGCACTTGAGCCCGTTTGAAGTTTGGTGTTTGGTGTTTAGTGTTTGGTGAGAGTACTTCACAGTGTAGACTAAGTGGGTGGTGGACTGAGTCTGATAGGATGCTCATGTACATGCTCATGGCCATTTGTGCTTGTGCTTGTGCTCTGGTGAAACCATTCTTTCCAGTCAACACGAAAGTTGAAACGGTACATATTAGTCTTGTCTAATCTTGTGGTAATGAGGGACAAAGTCGCACGGGTGTCTTTGTGTCCTTGCTGGTAGAATGGTCTGGTTGTTTTGTGTGTCTGCCCACATCAAATGCATGCACCGTTTTTTTTTCTCCGAGAAAAAGAAAGGAGTTTTCTCACCCAATAATCCATGCACGTGAGCAGAGATCCTTCCGAATGTGGATACAACAATAGTCACCCGCCAAGGGCCTTTTGAAAGCGTCATACGAGAGCGAGCCGAGTATTGTTCGTTGAAAACGGACTATGATCAGTAATAGCACTCGACGCTACATATGTGGTAGGGATCATGCTAGCACGCTTTTTCAAGGTTGAGTGGCAATGGCGTAAGCAGTGAGAAGGTCTTGTCGCCCGTTGATATCTTCCCCCCCCCCTTGATGACACGTTTGCAGGACATGTCTTTTTTTCCAGTGAAAAGACTTTCGATATGTATTCTCTTGTTCTTCTCGAGAAACAAAGCACACGCAGAGATTAACGTAGACGTACTGTCAAACCGCGATTAGCCCACCCTCTGGATTTAGTCGTGGTGCTCCTGCGTATGCACATTTCTGCGGGTCTAAAGTGCTAATAGTCCCAATAGCAGGAAAAGGAAAATGCTCCGAACGTGAATGCAATTACCTTCCCCTCTCTCTCCTACTGTACTGTACACTGTACACTGCTCATGCCACTGACAATAATGACATATTGTTCTAAAGAGCGATTACACGCCTTTTTTTTTTTTTTTTTTTTTTTTTTGTGGGTCCTAAAACCCATTTCGCTTTAATGACAAGAGTTGGTGCCTCAGTTCAAGCAGACTAGACTAGATGCATAAAGAACCGCGTCCTTTTTTTTTGCCTTTTACCAGTGCTCTAAGAATAGTTGGCCTCAATAATCTCGAACCACTGGCGAATCGCATCCGTCTTGGGTCGCTCCACGGTGATGGGCCCACCGCGCTCGCTGGCGGCCAGGACCACGCGCTTACCATCCTGCTCTCTCCTGCCAGAAATGCGCAAGGGCCAGCCCGCCTCTTTGAACAGGCTCAGAGCTGAGGCCTCGTCAAAGTCCTCGACAATGTCAACCTCACCATTAACAAGACGCAGGTAGCCGCGAACGGGAGCATTCACACGGAAACGGTAATCTTGGTTCTGGTAGATGCAGTCCGATTGGATGATACTGCTGCAATCGCGGTCGGTCGAAGCAAGGCAGAGTTCGAGCTGCTTAAAGTCCTTGTCACCGTTGATGCCTCCAACGACCAGGTTGGTGTCAAATGCCTGGGAGACGATGGTATTGAGAAGCGTGCTCTTGAGTAAGAAAGGCTGGTACTCGCGGAGCGAGATCTCGGGGACGCATTCGTTGTCGCCAAAAACTAGAAGATGCGAACCAAAGAGAAATATAAAAAGTTGGTGAATATCGTAGACATGGAAAAAAAAAAAGTACAGGAAAAGGAGAAGACCAAGACTTACATTCGATCGTGTTGACGTCATAGGGACTCACGATATCGAATCGTTGACGTTGTCTTTTTCTCTGGGGGTACTCGAGAACAACAGGCTTGCCATTTTCGGTGTACTTTGAAGTCGCAAGAACGTTCACTTCGTCATCCTTATGAGAGTGGAAGATGCGCAGACCGAGGCCATCGTTGTTGAAGCTCAGAAGTGAGGCATCTTCAAAATGACTGACGATTCGGACGTAGTGGCCATCGACTCTAAGGTAGCCATCAAGGGGTCCTCGGCTGATGCGAAGGCGATACTCGAGGTCCTCAAGGATGCAGCCGGCTACAAGGATGGAGTCGCACTCGTCGTCAGATGAAACAGCACAGAACTCGATCTGCTCGAGGTTCTTGTCGCCGTTGACTCCTCCGACAAGCCGATCGCTGGTGGACTTTCCGGACAAGTAGGTCTGAAGCTCACGGCTCCAAAGTTTGAATGACTGGTACTCGTTGATCGAGCTGTCCCGGAGACACTGAGCATCAGCTTCATAAACGTATGTTGTAGATGTGGGTTAGTGGTGTGGAAAACATCTGGCATGCGTAAAGAAATGGATAGTCAAGTAGTAGGTATGCGACCGCAAGTTGACTTACAGAGAGGTCTGCCAGTGAATGGTTGTTGAGAAAAGAAGGGTGCAGCTGAAGCAACAGCAAAAGCGGAAGCCACAGACAGGAAGGAAAGGAAAAGTCTGACCATGATGTGAGTGTAGCGAGGAGAGAGAGCTTGGTGAGTACAAACAAATGGAGGAGACCAATGCGTTTTATACTGAACATCGTGTCCGGTAACATCGGCCCTTTTTTTTTTTCTCACGCAATTGTTGGTTGCTCGGGATCGTGTTCTAGTCTGCTTGCATTTTCCCATCTCAAAGAAGGCGTTCATGGAAGGAGAGTGGATGGTTGTGTAGGAAAAATTTGGTGAGAACTTGTATGCTCGAGAGGATTGAAGTTCATAGACACACTCAAAGAGGCGAAAGGGGTGCAGGACACACCCGTCAAAGCCACACTCGAAGGCGGACTCATGCGCATGAATCTAGGAACATGGGAGAAAAGGAGGATTCGACACACCCCTAGCGCAAGCAGGAAAGAAAGAAGAAAAGAAAAGGGGGAAGGGAAATAAAGGAGAACTGATCATACCATAGCATCGGCCACTGGATGCGAATGTCGTACGAGTTGACAGTACGATGGCCACAATCTGTCCTCGATCCCTTGGATATGTGGGATGTAGCTGTTCTTTTTCCTTGTTCTCCGTCCTGCCCTCGTTTGGAGGATGCACTGTGCACTGACCATCCACAGGGAAGAAAAATGACGCTCGTGTTCGTCGTCGCACCAATTCCCACAGGGTGCTCACCCTTTCCATACCAGCGCCAGGAAACCCGCACTAATTGACACGACACCGCGCCCTCTCCCCCATTGATCTCAGTGTTGGAAGCCGTGTCGGTGAAGATGATGATGATGCCGACACTTTTTGGGTCCATGAACCATTCTCAAGGACACGGACTATGCCAGTCACACATACTTGTAGCGGGGAGATGTTTCCGAACGATCCTGCATTTTCCCCGCACCAACGCTGGCTCTATTCTTCACTCGGTGGTTGACAGCGTGAAAGGTTCAACTTCTTTTGTTCTTTTTCTTTTTACAAACATCAAATACTGCCTATGTGATCTTGACTCTCTGGATGGGAAGAATAAAGTACCTTGTCCCTTGCTATTTTAGTCCTTCACTTAGCTCCTCTCAAGCAGTTCGAACCACTGGTGCTCGGCATTAGCAACCATCCCCTCCATCAGGATCGGTCCACCCTTGTACCGGGCCGCAAAGACCGTGCGCTCCCCGTAGCGCGTCCAGTGGGCGACACGCAAGCCCCAACCCGCCTCCCTGTACAGAGTCAGGCCCGAGGCGTTCTTGAAGTCTTTGACAATCTCGACCTGGTTACCCACAATGCGGAGATAGCCCTGGACGGGCGAGTTCACTCTGAACCTGTATTCAATATCCCTGTAGATGCAGTTGGACTTGATCTTGGCGTTGCAGTCGTAGTCGCTCGAGACGATGCAAAGCTCCAGCTCCTGGAAGTTCTTGTTGCCGGCGATGCCTCCAACGAGATAGTTGCCGACGAGTTGCTTGGAGATGAGAGTCCCGAGGTTGGAGCTCTTGAGCAGGAAGGGGTGGTACTCACGGATCGTGGTCTCGGGGACGCAGGCATTGTCAAAGACTTTTCAGGTGCGCCCAAAATGGAGGATAAGAGAAAGGTATTAGAAAAAATTATGCGAAAGGGTGGTATTCAGTGATGGCAATATCATAGAGGCAGTAGGCAGTGTCGCCGTGTTTTTTTTTGTTTAAAGTGAGAGAAAGCATTAGGCCCTACTTCTGAAAGAAAAGCTCGAAAAGCACACGTGCATGAAGACATAGAAACCGTGTTCAAAAATAAAAATCCGCACAAATTGAATGTTAGGTTGAACTCGCATATAAATGCTAGAGTGTTTTTAAAACATAAAACTTGAACAGCCCTTCTATGTACAGTGTCTTTTACATAACCGCAGTGGAGCGTAGAAGATGAGGTTGCATTACAAATTGCATTCGCGGCAGCGCCCGATTTTAAATCAGCCATAGCGATACACCATAGTAAATGTATCTAGATTTACATTACAGCGGCTAGATACCCATTCTACGACATTACACTGCTCACATTAGCATGATGTTGGAATTCTACCTGATTTTAAATCGGTGCGACCTAAGGCAGAAACCACATGTAATGTGTTGGTCACATCCAAAATTCACACACCCCTTTAATCTTCATGGGCCAGGCACAACATACAACATGCAAACACGCTCTTGTTCCCTTCCTCTCATTCTCTCATTCTTTTGCTCTCACTCTGGTTCCCTCTCTCTCTCTTTCTCTCTCTCTCCCTCTCCACCCCCCCCCCCCCACCCCACACACACACACTCACTCTTGTTTTCACTCGTTTCTTCTTCCTGCTTCATTCTCCTCCACTGCTCTATTCTATCTGCTCTGAGTATGCAGTCCACCTCCACTGAAGCAATCGCTACCACCCCAGCCCATAGTTCGAAGGCCAAGGATGCTCTGGATGCAGCAGCACAGGCAACAGAGACACATCGCTATAGCAGGAAGACAAGAGTGAACTACAAAGGACATGTTGAGCGAGCACTGAAGTACACCAGCGAACTTGAAGACCCTGAATGGAAGACAGCACTTACCACCATATCAGTACATACTCCCACAGTATTGCTTGCTTTCATTGCATCCAAATGCGAGCAATCTGGCTATTCGTTCAAAACAGCAGAGGGTATAAGAAGTGCCATGAAGCAGTACTTTGAGGTCACCTTTGGATGCCAAGGC
>KN042423.1:704470-744009 GCA_000739165.1 Podila verticillata NRRL 6337
CTATTTTTGAGGCTACATTCAACAACTACTATCGATCTCTCAAGAACCGTGATGGACGATCAGGAGTCAGCAAACAAAGTCTGGCAATATCCTACAGTGACATGACTAGACTTATGGAGCACCTTCAGGACAGGAAGACCATCCAGAAGGAAACCGAAGGGCTGTGTCTGTTATTTCAAGCATTTGCAGCAACTGGCTTCACCTTATGGACCAGGTAAAGCATACACTACACTTGATGGTTATCAATTTTAATGCTTTCTACTTTCATGGACCCTAACTGACGACTCTGTGTCTTTATCATCTAGGAATGAGGAGCTACTTCGACTTCAAGGAAGAGACCTTGACTTGAGCCTAAGGACTGATGCTGGGGCCCCATACTTTACTATTGCCTTGACATTCCGTAAACTGTGCTCATCCCTGGAGTGTCAGTTTCTCCCATGAAAACAGCATGCCGACTGTCCTGCCGTGTTGGTGAGAGCATATCACTGAAACCCATCTCATATCGATTGAACTCGTCTAGGAGATACCTCATGATAGTACCAGTTCCCTCACCTTCAGACCATCCTCCCCACCATTTCACAGCCTTCAGTGACCACTTCTCCTTAGCAAACATGAAACGGTATTGGGCCCCACCACGACGAAAGCAGTGTGTAGTGTACCGACCATTCCGTCCATCCAGGAGTCCTGAATCACTTGCGAATTGGTCCAGTAAAGCCTGTACCCGAGTTTGTGATAGTGGCTCTCTGACCTTTATACGCCCCTTGATATCAAGTGCTGGAAATACGAAGTCATCAGGATGTAGCTTTCGTCCACTCCGTTCCATCCAATGAAGCCAGGCATTGAGTTTCGTGTAACAACATGTAGCTGGTTCTTCAGGGCGTGGGTGGATCTCATAAACATTTGCTATGTGGGTGCAAAAAGGCGCATAAAATAAGTAACGCGGCATGTTAGATCGATGGCACAGTTTTTTAGCGCTAGCGGGATCTAGTGAACGGATCATCTTCAAATTTACAACACAAGTAGCTGAATCCATTGTAAACATTCCTACCAAGTTTCATGTCAATGACTTGCTTGGTTGTAGAGATATCGCAATAGCGGTTTTCACCGTACGGAAATTGTCAAAGCAAATACATACCTTTTAAAGCATCTGCTTGGTTGGTTTTACGGAATGTCAAGGCAATAGTAAAGTATGGGGCCCCAGCATCAGTCCTTAGGCTCAAGTCAAGGTCTCTTCCTTGAAGTCGAAGTAGCTCCTCATTCCTAGATGATAAAGACACAGAGTCGTCAGTTAGGGTCCATGAAAGTAGAAAGCATTAAAATTGATAACCATCAAGTGTAGTGTATGCTTTACCTGGTCCATAAGGTGAAGCCAGTTGCTGCAAATGCTTGAAATATCAGACACAGCCCTTCGGTTTCCTTTTGGATGGTCTTCCTGTCCTGAAGGTGCTCCATAAGTCTAGTCATGTCACTGTAGGATATTGCCAGACTTTGTTTGCTGACTCCTGATCGTCCATCACGGTTCTTGAGAGATCGATAGTAGTTGTTGAATGTAGCCTCAAAAATAGGATTGCCACTCCAATTGTTACGCTCATCACAGTGCCATGTATCGCCTTGGCATCCAAAGGTGACCTCAAAGTACTGCTTCATGGCACTTCTTATACCCTCTGCTGTTTTGAACGAATAGCCAGATTGCTCGCATTTGGATGCAATGAAAGCAAGCAATACTGTGGGAGTATGTACTGATATGGTGGTAAGCGCTGTCTTCCATTCAGGGTCTTCAAGTTCGCTGGTGTACTTCAGTGCTCGCTCAACATGTCCTTTGTAGTTCACTCTTGTCTTCCTGCTATAGCGATGTGTCTCTGTTGCCTGTGCTGCTGCATCCAGAGCATCCTTGGCCTTCGAACTATGGGCTGGGGTGGTAGCGATTGCTTCAGTGGAGGTGGACTGCATACTCAGAGCAGATAGAATAGAGCAGTGGAGGAGAATGAAGCAGGAAGAAGAAACGAGTGAAAACAAGAGTGAGTGTGTGTGTGTGGGGTGGGGGGGAGGAGAGGGAGAGGGAGAGAGAGAGAAAGAGAGAGAGAGGGAACCAGAGTGAGAGCAAAAGAATGAGAGAATGAGAGGAAGGGAACAAGAGCGTGTTTGCATGTTGTATGTTGTGCCTGGCCCATGAAGATTAAAGGGGTGTGTGAATTTTGGATGTGACCAACACATTACATGTGGTTTCTGCCTTAGGTCGCACCGATTTAAAATCAGGTAGAATTCCAACATCATGCTAATGTGAGCAGTGTAATGTCGTAGAATGGGTATCTAGCCGCTGTAATGTAAATCTAGATACATTTACTATGGTGTATCGCTATGGCTGATTTAAAATCGGGCGCTGCCGCGAATGCAATTTGTAATGCAACCTCATCTTCTACGCTCCACTGCGGTTATGTAAAAGACACTGTACATAGAAGGGCTGTTCAAGTTTTATGTTTTAAAAACACTCTAGCATTTATATGCGAGTTCAACCTAACATTCAATTTGTGCGGATTTTTATTTTTGAACACGGTTTCTATGTATAAATTACACGTTTTGCCTTTTTTTTTCTCACACAGCGTGTTATATTACGCCTGTGGACAGAGGAGGTCAATGTGACTGTGATGGAAGCAGAATAGGGGGAGAAGGACACAGCCGTGAAGCTCAATGCGCATGAATCTACCAGAGGATCTCTGCCATCTTCCCCTCTCATCGAAATCCTCCCCTCTCCATCCCCTGAAGGACGAGAACATCCCGCGATACAATGCCTTGCAGCAACGGCCAATCGATAAGTCTATGTTGTTTGTGAGGACGCCCCTATCGAAGTGGTTTTCTTTTCACCCTCTTGAGGCTCGAGGTATGTCTGTGGCAGTCCAATAAAGGGGGGGGGGGGGGGGGGCCCGGCCATCTCTATCCCACAGAGGACGGAGCATTTCCTTTCTGTCGGTTCATCACTAGTAACAGTCAAGTTCATGTTTAGTTGTGCGCCGACATCCATCTTTCTGGCGGATAACGAGCACTGTATTTTGGAGAGCGCACAAAAATGGGTCCGCGTCCATGTTCATCCACATCACCTTTGTCATCCAACAGAAAGACTGCCTCGCGTAAACTTCATGTGCGAAGAATAACATAATAGTTCATACAAAAACGACCCACAGGCCAATCCCTTCGCTGACATTGAAAGAGGGATAACCACGCACTCTTCCCAAAACACACCCCTTACCCACTCTCAGGGAGGTAGGACACTATTGTTCATGATTTTGGTCAGAGTGAACAAAAACGTGGTCAACAAAACGCGTGGTTATTTGTAGAAAAAAATAATAACCGTGCACACGAATGACGCGCCAACTCACGCTCCTCCTTCTCGAAGATGTTTTAAGCTTGTGTGATCTTGAACCACTCGCAGCTATTTTTCATCTCAGCCGGTGAGCCCAAGATGAGCCTGAGACCACATTCCGTGGCGGCCATGACGAAATGTTCGCCCAAGCCTCAGCAGGTGATCCGCAGTTCGCGGCCGACCTTGTACACACTCAGGACGGAAGCGTCCTCGAATCACGAGACGATCTCCAGAGGTGTGTCCTCCACCCGAAAGTGTCCGTGGAAAGGACCTCCATTCACACGGACTCGGTAGTCCATGTTCTGGTAGATACAGTTCGAGACGGCGGCAGTGCTGCACTCTTCATCAAATGAACAACGGAGAAATCGAGCTGCAGGAAGAACATGTTGCCGTTGACGCCGCTGACGACCACGTTCCGATCCAAGGGGTGGACACGAGGCTCTCGAAGTCGACGCTCATTAGCTGAAGTGGTGGTATTCCCTAATGTCCGTCTCGATGAAGCATCGCTTGGGGAGCGCTTCGTCTATCTGCAAAAAGATATATGTCGACGAGAATTGAGAAAAAAACCGCAAAAAAAATACCCTCCATAATGGACTCCTTACAATCAATCATCTCGCTGGGACTGCCTGTTCTTCTGGGGAGACTCCAGAACTAGAGGCTTGCCTTGCTCGTCGAACGCCGAGATAGCAAGGACGACTAGCTTACCATCATCTCTGAATGTGATCTGTATGCCCTGGCGATTTGGACAGGCTCAGAGGCCAGGCGTCTTTAAAACCGGCGAAAATTCGGACATAGCCATCATCGATTCGAAGGTACCTCTAGCCGCGACCTTTGGAACGAAATCTATAGTCGATATTCTCGATGATGCAAGTCGAGGTTCGCTTGTAATGGTCATACTCTTTGTCTTCAGAAACAATGCAGATCTCGAGTGGCTGGAAGGTTTTGTCACTGTTGACTCATCCCACAAGGTAATTAGCGCCCATGTTTCTAGAGACAAAGGCGTTGAGTTCGTCTCTCAGAAAGAGGAAGGATTGGTACTCCTCGATTGAGGCCTCGAGAAGGCAGTCGACATCAGCTGCAGACAAGGAAATAAGGAAATATGTGTTTTCGATGAGAGGCAAATGAGTAAGAATGTTAAATTTGGTCAGGATGGGTGTAATAGTTGGTCCAGCAAAGGATAGCTAGTAAACGATTTACGGCGAAGCTTGGTGAGGGGCTGCTGGGAGGATAAAGGTGCGGCTGAGACGACTGCAAAAGCGGAGACTACAGACAGAAAAAAGAGGAACAGTCTGACCGTGGTGTAGTGGAGATGGCGGATACTGATGTCTTTGTACACGAAAGAGTTTCTTTTTTTAACATTACCGGTTACTTGCCCAGGATTTTTTTTTTTTTGCTTATTTCCATCCATGAAGGATGCTACTCTTGGAGGAGACAGTGCATTGTGTGTGCAAAGTGTGCAAGGACACTGTGCATGCTCGAGGGAGAGTGAACACCATAGACGCACGACGCATAGGTAGAGACACTCCGTCAAGGTCAAAGACTTGCCACGGACAAGACAAGAGGATGGAAGGGGTATATACCCACGCACATGAATTCGGGAACAAAACAGCGCAATGGGCGAGAATGAATACGAGAGTGCATAGAAACCTACTAAAAGACGCACTGTACCATGCAGACATCAGTACAATGCCAACATGCTGAGGATGATGTTGACCCCTGCTAAATGAGCGGTTTGTCTCCCGAGGCTATGTTTCATGGAGGGGTGTGTCCCAACAAGGGTTAAAAACAAAGAGATAGTGCCCAGGTCACCTTGGTGACTAAAACCAGGCAGAGGATGAGGTGTGGCCTCGATACCTTTGAACAGAAATTTGTTCACGTGCCCACTTAATGCAACGCGATGTGATCAAAGTTGGGTCGATTCTATTCCACCCTCGCTACCATTTATGCCTTTTGAATGAGATGGGCTTTTTAAATTTGCGACTTTCCGAGCTTTATTTACAGCAATAGCACACGCACAAAAAATTGAAGTATCACAAGTAAATAAAAGAAAGATATCACAGAAGTAGCTCTCTCTTTGCTTCGGATAATGGAATAAGGCCTTTGTCCAAAGGATCGTCCTAAGAAAACATATTGGTTCTTTTACGCGTCATGACAGCAATATTTCTCTAGTTGGTTTGCGACAGTGGGAAAAGAGAGAGAGGGTGGGGAGGGGGAAGTATGCTCATGAGCATTTAAATGTCAGAGAGAGAGAGGTGGTTCGAATGGAGCCCAAAAATATCGAGAAGAAACAAGGAGGGATGAGCAAAAGAGTAAGGGATTCAAGAAAAAGGAGGGGAGAAGGAGCTATTGATGGAGGTGCATTTAGTCCGGCGTCGGTACTAGGCGGGGCATCCGGCATTTGGTGTGGCTATGTCTGCCAGTTTTCCGTGAGCAATTACTTACAAGGGGATTACTGGGAAGTGTTTATGCAGAAAGTGAAAGTAAAGAAGGGAGGAACAAGCGATTGAGAAGGTAGTGGGGAACGAAGAAGAGCGTAGGCAGTAGTAAGAATAGAAGAGAGGAAATGAACGATGAGGATGAATGTACTAGGGTGAAGGAGCCCAGAAAGGAAGGGAGTTAGGGCAGGAAATGTTAGAGCAGGAATTGTTAGAGCAGGAATTGTTAGGGTAGGAATTGTTAAGAACAGGAAATTTTAGGGCAGGAAATGTTAGGTCAAGAAAAGTCAGGAGAGAAAGATTAAGAATGAGGAAGGCCGAAGAATCAAGGGGTACGGCTAAGAAACGAGAGGGATGAGAGGGATGACCGCTACCTCCTCATCTACAAGCTGATTGATCTTCGCGTTCTCCTAAAAAAAAAAAAAAAAAAAAAAAAAAAGAGGTATATAAGTCGTGATTAGTACTCTTTTCCTCCGACTACCAACCACTGATCTCACTTCCAAATCTCTCAACACTTCCGACTCCAGTGCGACCTGTCTTATCTGCTTGCAGTTTATCCTTTTCGACCCTCTTCTATCTAAATAACGAGACACTATTTGACGATAAGAGTGTTTTCTTCAAACTACTCATTTATCAACCAAGATCGATCACAATTGCAGACCGTAATAGCTACTATTCGTATCCGTTCAGGTATCAAACACTACAGCAAACAAGATGGGCAATTAAATATGTTCTCCAGAGTTTGATTTCATCTTTGTCTGACGTCTCAACCTTCATGAACGTATCCCATTTTGAATTAGAATCAACATGACGTTGCAATCGCTTGCCATTCTTATACTCGTGACGCTTGGGACGATTCAAGCCGAAGTAGTCAGCGTTCCATTCACCAACTTCGGTTATGTTGGTGTTGTCAACGTTGGCGTGGGTGCTGGAACGTACTCACTCATCATTGACAATAACTCAGCAAACACATGGGTGGGTGCAGGAAAGCCATACCAGCCAGGACCCAACAGTCAAGACACTGGCGGTACAGTGCAAGTCAGTTATGAAAATGGGGACTTTTCAGGGGAAGAATTCACTGATGATGTCACTCTGGGGAGCGTGACTATACCTGGCCAAAGCATTGGCGTCGCAAGTACCTGGTTCAATGGTTTTGATGGTATATTGGGTCTAGGCCCCACTGCGCTATCCGAGGGTACTGTCTCAAACGAAGGTGAGGTACCCACCGTCGTCGATAATCTTTACAGCCAGGGCATAATCGATTCAGCACTGTTTGCGATTTCTGCCGCACCAACTATTTCAATCAACGAAACCAATGGCGAAATCACTTTTGGAGGTGTTGAATCAAGTAAATTTACAGGAGACATTAATTTCACCCCAATCACCTCAACATCACCTGCAAATCAATTTTGGGGCCTCGATGCAACGTTCCAATATGGTGATAGCAGAAGCACTGTGCTATCAACTACTGCCGGAACTATTGACAGTGCAACCTCACTACTACTCCTTGCGACAGATGAATTCGAGGAGTTCCAGCAACTCACTGGCGCAGTGTTGGATCAGACGACAGGCCTTCTGTCTATTGAAGATGCATCTACCTTGCAGTCACTCTATTTTATTGTCAACGGAGTCACATACGAAATTACGGCGAATGCGCTCATTTGGCCGAGGTCAATGAATTCCGCTATTGGAGGCACGAGTGGGAGCACATACCTAACAGTCGGTGATCTTGGAACGCCCAGCGGACAAGGACTCGACTTCATGATTGGCTACACTATTTTACAGCGGTTCTACACTGTTTTCGATACTACAAACGCACTCATAGGCATCGCTACAACTTCACACACGTATGATACGTCGAACTAGAGACATAGTCTGATAACAACCTAATACTATGGAGGGCAATATGCAGAGTAAACAAGATCATAGATTTCGTGTCTGGGAACCGTGTGGTGCAATTCCATGGCGATATCTCTTCTGTAGACAGAGATACAGCTGTTTGAAGTTTCTCCTCTTTCATATAGGGTTTGGTGTCTTTAAAATATTTTTTGAGGGAGAAGGCCGGTCTGAACTATCCTTTGAAGTTGAATTTAGTGGCAACGAGATCGTACTGATGAATTTAGAGGATGTGTATTGATTTGGTCAAGCCTATGTCCTATGTTGCAAAGAGGAGGATTCGCAAGATGAGGAATATCTGCATTGCAAGTGTTCCTGAGAAACTGTCCAAGTTGATGTCGCCAGATTCTGTGTACGAACTTCTTTGTTGAATTTAACAGAAAAAAAAAAGAGCATGCTGTGAGATGATTGTTTGCCACTAATGTTCAACACAGGAAAAGGTAAACTTTTGTTGGAATCTACTATTCAGAACAATGGGATTAGTCCCTTTTTTCGCATTCTTTGCGAATGCCCCTACTTTCGCATTCATTGCGAACGTCACTTAATCCACTAACGCCTCTATTTTTTTTTTCCATAGTCGTGCATTCATTGCATTCATTGCATTTGTCTCTATATCTTGTCCTGCAATCATGCAATCCTGAACAACGCCACCAAAAAAAAATACAAGGAGAGAAAAATAAACAAGCATATGACAACCATCGAATCAACCCGTGGACAAGTTCCTAATACGAAAACCATTTTCCGAAGTGGTCTCCAACGAGGTCCCATAATTCATTTTTTATGAGGATGATGAGAGTGCCGCCGATGGGGTTTATCATTGACAATCTTGGAGATCTTGGCTCTCCCATGTCAAGCATCGCTCAACAGAAAAGAAGAAAGAAAAAAGATGGCTCAGACAGGCACTGCGGAAAATGTAATGCACTAGTTTGTCCACGCATGCAAACCACTGGAAATGAACCCCTGTTGTTAATGAGACACTTCTCTGAGCGGCAGCTGCCATACGCAGTTTACTGTTTTTTGGGGCGATATGCGATATGCCGATGGGGGTTGATTTGATCGACAATGAGGTTGGACGTTGTGTCCTTCTTCTTTCCTTTACTGATTTGCGATTAACCACAATACACATATTAATACCTACATATTCTCTGTTGTCGTGACTGACGAGCCTTAGACACGGTCGGAGGAAAACAAAAGAGAATATCTTCCCCTCATTCCTTTTACCAGAGCAGGTGCTTCTTGCTGGATGGCACCGTTGCCACAAGATCAAACACCTGGCGTTCGTTCTTGGACTCTGGTTTCTCGAACGTGGTAGGGTGGCCTGGGTATACGATCGCGACGGCCAATGGACCAGCAGGTGTGTGTTGAGCAATACGAAGACCCTGGCCCGCGGACTTGTGCAGGTACAACGGAGATGCGTCTTCTTCGTGTTGGACAATGACCAGACTACCTCCCTTAACCTGGACGAATCCTTGCACGGGCTCAACAATCTGGAACTTGTATTCGAAATCCTCCTGGATGCAGTCGCCTGGAACTTTCATGTCATCCTCGTCATAAGAACCAACGACGAACTTGAGAGGCAGCAAGTGGTCGTTGTCCTTGTGGCCTGCAACGACAAAGTGCGCGTAGATCGACTTTGAAAGGAAGCCATCAAATTCATGGTTCCTCAGGTGGAAAGGCTGGAACTCCCTGGCGTAAGTATCGGGGAGGCAATTGCGGGGCGCTATCGGTGTCGTTGTTCCACGCAGAAAAAAATTCGAACGGACATGGTCAACATTGGCGACTTTGAAAAACGAAAAGAGTTACAAATCACCTAGCAGCTACAACAAAGAAAAAAGTGTCAACTCACATGTGGTCTTCTTCTTCAGGTTGTCAAAGGGCTTGTAGGGCTTGGCAAGTTCAAAGAACTGGCGGTTGGTGGGATTCTTTGCTGAGGATGAGAGAAATATGAACGTTTTAGTGTATGATGATGAAGGCAGGAAGGCTATGGCAAATTAAGAACAGAATCGAAGCCTTACAATCGATTTTCTTGAAGGGATGTTGACTGGAGAGAGGTGCGGCCAAGGCAACAGCAACGAAGGTGGTGGCTAGGAGAGGTAGTGAAAGTCTGACCATGGTGCGAGTTGTAGCAAGAAGAGGGAGCAGGAATAAGTGGGTGACCCATGCTTTATATGTGCTTGGTGCTTGCACAAACAACGGTCGTGTTTTTTTTCTCACGCAATTGATAAAGTATACTGCATTTCTTTGTGCGGTTGTGTGGTGGACTCGACTCCTCAGGCCTGTCACACGGCCAAACACTCATTCCTTCCCTTTTTAAGCCAAGAGGGCATTGCGAAGCCGATCGATGGTCCAAGCTTCAAGGGGGCACAATAGTACATGGAGAGTGGATATAGGAGACAATATATGCATGCCGCATGCGCATGCCAAGCACAACCCTGTAACCACTCTTCTTGGCGCCCTCGGGTTAGAGCAACACAGAAGAAAAGAACGAGTAGCGAGTATTCCCGCAGTCTCACGCGTGATATCATCCCATTGGTCCCATCCACGCCCACAAGAACAATATCAGGAACACAAACAAGGATAGCGCGGAAAGGGTTGTTTCTGCATTGAGAGCCGCGGCTCCTAAAGGAGATGCAGTAAATAACCCCCTCCCCTCCCCGCCAGGGATTACGACAAAGGAGATTAACAGCCAAGCATGGGGCAGCCAAGTAGTAGAACGCCTCCACACCATGTCTCGATGAGACTTTTACCTTTTTTCTTCAAGAGAAAGAGCTCCATGTTGGTAGCAGAGGTGTACCAACCAGGATGCTCGTGTCGGCCCCGAAGTACCGTTGTGTTTCAAGTTCAACACCGGATCACGATTTCTTTTTTTGAGCTGGGCGAAGTCTTTCCTTCCACATAAAATTCGCAGTGACGTCACCCGATTTGCCGCGATGGCGCGTCAGTTTGAAAGCCCAAAAAAAGGGAGAAGCATGCATCAATCGTCTTTTTTATTTCCTTCTTTCATCAACTCATCAAACAACAATCAGGAATACATCAGACGTCAGGACAATCAAAGAGCGCATCAAAGCCAGCCATCCATCCAGCAAGAGCAAAGTCATAATCAACAACAGCAACCCACAGAGCACATCACGCACACACTAACACACACACACACATATCAATGGTATCAAAAAACCACCTCCTGCAATTCAAGGCCGGACGTTGCTTCCGTGACGGCACCACCGACACTGTAAAGCCCGATGCCACTAAAGGGTACTAGAGAAAACCTGTCGATTTGAAACCAGCAAAATGCCGAAGGAATCCGAAGCGCACATAATCAGCTAAAGGGCTGGTACAAACGCGGATCGAATGCTAACCCTGTGATTCTTTATCTTGGTTATACCTGGACACAGACTGGTCTTCATGGACGAAGAGGACGGCTTGATGCATTTCTACTGGAAGAACCGGGATACCAACAATGTTGACGATGTAAGAGAAACCCCCATGGGAAGCTATCTTTTTCTTGGAACCAACATGACTGGAAGGAAGGAAAAAAAAAGCGCGAGACACTGACCCTGTTTTTCTTCGCCTCTCCCTCCTCTATGCCCACGTAGGATCTGATCTTGTTCCCAGGAGATGCAGAGCTCATCGCCGTCCCCCAATGCACCACCGGCCGTGTCCTGGTGCTGCAGTTCAAGTCTTCGTCCCAGAAGCTGTTCTTCTGGCTTCAAGAGGCCAACGCCGACCGGGACCAGATCATTCTCCAGCAGGCGAACGCGCTCATCAACCAGAACGAGGACGGTAACGACGAGGATGTTCTCATGGAGTAGACCCAACGAAAAAAAAAATAGGAGGGCTCAAGGATAGTTGAAGAACAAAACAACAGCAACAACACAAAGGCACAATACAACAACATACTCTCTACCCCTTCGGAAAACGTAACAAGGCGGCTGGATTGGCTGAAAGAAAAAACAGAAGCCTTCCCCCAAAAAATGCAACGAAACGCAACTCGAGGAGTTATTGTTTAAAGCTGGCAAATAAACATTAGCAATAAATACTGAGGTAACAGGGCGAGAGAGGCAATCTTGTATTAAATATAATATTAAGTGTTTCATAATGAAGTCTAACTTTTGCTGATGATGAAGAAAAAAAAATGCAAGTACAATGATGCGTAAAGTTACAAGAATGTGAGAGTAAGAGTGAGAGTGGGGAGAGAGAGAGCACGAGAGGGGAAAAGAGTTGGGAAGCAGAAATATTTTAGATCAGGCCATAGCGCCTGCCGAAAATGACGGCAGCAATGCAGTACGCGAGCATGAAGCCTAGGAGGCCCCACCACCAGTGCAACTCTCCCTCATTTCCATCTCCTGGTACATGGATGTTCATTCTGTGAAGTAAGGAGGAACAAAAAACCCCAACGGAGGGTCAGATTTCAACATAATTTCAAGTTAAAGTCAAGCTTACACGACAAAACACAACACACATACCCCCAGAGTCCTGCCACAAAGGTCATGGGCACGATCAAACTGGCAAAGAAGGTCAAGGTCCCGACCACGCTGTTGGTTTTGTTGGAGAGTTGGTTGATCTCGAGAGAGATTTGGGCTAGGTAGTTGGAGTGTGACCTGGCCAGGATCTTTTCGTAGCTAGACAGCGACTGAAGCATGGTCAGCACGTGGTCCAGAATGTCGCCAAGATACAGCAGCATCTCTCCTTCACGGTGGTATTGTTGTTGCTGATGGTGTTGGATATGAGAGGCAGGATCTTCTACTAGAGCTTGCTGTGCTCCGACTGTTACTCCTGATGTTGTTCCTGATGTTGTTCCTGATGTTGTTCCTGATGTTGTTCCTGTCGTTCCTGTAGAGATGCCAGTGATAAACAAGAACCGCTCATCAAAACGTTTCATGAGCCCACGAATTACGTCCGCCTTGTTAGTCAATAGCCTTGAGATAGCCATGACATTCTTTCGACAGGATCCAATGCGCCGCAGCATATCCGAGGTCTCGTTCTCGCGCAGAAGCAGCACCAGCTCATCGATCGAGTCAACTTCGTACTCAATCGTCTGGATGGGCGATGCAAAGCTGTCCGTGATGTCGTCCAACATCGCATAATTGATCCAGTCTGGCGTCAAGGTGATGTGTGAGTGGAACTGCTCCAGTCGGCGAAGAACGTTCAAGTGGTGGTCGGTGGGTCTGAAATGGAACTATTGGATCAAACAAAGAAAAGCAGTAAAGGTAGCATTAGTCAGTAAATTCGAAACGAAGTTTGACAAGAATAGCAGTACAGATGATATCTCTTACTGTGATGATGCCCTCGCGCAAGACAACGCAGTATATGCTGACTGGCTGAAGATACGATCCAGAGTTGTAGTCCTGATCAAATGTCCGGAAGCACACAAAATAGTAATTCCTGAACACTTCGTACTTTTCGCGAACCTCCTCTGTTGAAATATCCTCAATCGTCAACGGGTGGACATGAAAGTACTAAAAAGCCAAAAAAAAAAAAAAAAAAAAAAAAAAAAAAAAATCAGTAACGTTGGAACTATGTTGAGAAAAATGCGACAAGTACCCTTGCCCACGATAATCACCTTGGCACAAATCTGCATATCAAGATCAGAGGGATCAAGGATGTCAATCCAGAAGCAGCCATCCTTGAGCAGGTCTGAAAACACATTCGGTCCCTCTGTGCCTGGATCGCTTTGCAGAGTCGCCGTCGACAGGATCCTGGGCAGAGATGGTTCTTGGATCAGTCCTGTTGTCCGCGAATAGAAGGTGTATCGAATCTGCTCCGGCAATGGGGGCTAACAATTTATACCAAGGGCAAACCTCGAGAAAAATGTGAGCATCCAAGTAAATGATCCAATTGCCAGAAAGAACCCTTCGATCATTTCTACAAATATTATATTTTCTGTCAAATGATGAGAGTTTGGCTTACCCGGGGTGCACGCTCGCCGTAGAAGCTCGCCTTCCTGGCTGATCGGCGCCTGAACCCGCTCCCAAAGACCGAAGTTGATCCCGTGGAGACTGCATAATCGAGGCTGCGTGGATACTCTTTACTGTCCTCGTCCGAGAACGCCCTTGAGCCGTCGGTGAGCGGTGACGAAACGTGTTGCTGGGCCATAAACTCGTTTTCTTCCACGGCCACTTCGCTGATACAGCCATCGAGTCCTTCGTAGTCTATGGCTGCCAGGACGCCACCACGGTGGTGCTGATGTGACGAGTGTTGTCCATGGTGCGAATGGTGGCCATGGCTATGGCCTCCCGAGTAAGCTCCTTGTCCTTGTCCGTGTCCATACCCATGTCCCGTTCCATCGGGTGTTCGATAGTCACTTGGATAGACGGGATAATCATTCTTGATAGAGTGCACATAAGGGATATTCGATTGCTGGTGACCAGAGAGGCGGCGGGGTTGGAGTGCGGGCGAGTAGCCCTCGGGGCTGCTGTTTGTGGTGTCGCTAATGCTCGGCCTGGCATGGGACGACTGTTGGAATCCGAACAAGGAACCAACAGATTCCTCGCTTGGCTGGAATGTGTCGGTGAAAGGGTGGACGGAAGCGTCGTGTGATGGGCTAATTTCGGAAGTTGTAGTTGTGGCCTGTGCATCATGTCCCTGTTCATCGACGGCTATGACGGTGTCGCTGGTTGTGGGGATGGAGTCGACAGCCTCGTCGCCCTGTCCATTTCCCTGCGTGCTGGTGTTCATGGTGGAGATGGGAACAGGGATGCGATCCGAGGGAGTATGTTCCTGGTCTGCTCTCAGCAATTAAATCCCTCAGATGGATGTGGGTTCGAGTCTGATGCACACTCAGACACAACAAGAGAGCGAGTGGGTGAGGACGACCAAGGCAAGGAAGAAAGGAAGTGCAGTGGAGAAAGTGAAGCACTATGAAATGCAGCAGTAGGGGAGTGGAAGAGAGATGAAGGAAGGAAGGAAGGACGGAAGGAAGGGAAGTCGAGGGCAAAGAGGATGGAAGAGGAGGATGGTGGAAGACAACGACGAAGAGAACGGATACGAAGAGTGCTCACAGTGCTGTGTTGCTTTTCGGCGGATGGCTGTCTGATCAACAAAAAAAAAAAAAAAACTCAGACACCTCGGTAAATCAGTTCTTGGTCAATTGTTGGTCTCACACGCAGTTTGTGCGCCCTCCTTTGGCTGTGCCTGAAAAAGGCTTTAGAACACAGCCAGGCAGGGCGTAGAAGAAGAGAACCTGGGGGTGTAGATGTTGTTCACGGCAGGATGAAGGCGGGCATCCATGACATGTGCAGATATCCAGGATGGATGCCCTGGATGCCACCTGGGAGCCAGACTTGGCGGAAGGCGACCCGCGAAGAGTGCAACAGGCCATGTTGCAATAGGGAAAATACCTTGCATGACACAACACAGGTCAAACAAGGAGGGCAGGACCATTGTTCAATGATTCAATCCACACACACACACATGCACACTTGCAACACACGGAAGACTAGTGCGAATGTTGCTTAATGCCAAGAAGAAAATAATGTTTGGCTGATCTATTGGACGGGATTGAAGCGTCCTTGTCTGGTCTGGTCTTTCGATGACTCTATGTCATCGCCGTCAACTCCTTGAAAAAAAAAATCAAATGCGTCTGTCTATTGCCTGTCTTTCCATCCGTGTCATTTGTTCTCTTCTTGTGTTCTTCCTTCACTCTTTTCATTCTTGCTTCCTGACTTCGTTCTTGTTCTTGTTTCGTCTTTCTTCTTCTCAAAACCACACCACACACACACTCACTCACACATTCCTCTCGTCATCCACGCTACTTCACTACCCCCACCCTATTACTCTATCTTCTTTCTCTTCACTTCTCTTCTCAAAAAAAAACTTCATGAAATGAAGGCCGTGGCTGTTCATCGACCTCTGGATGTCTCGACCGTCTCCTACTGGGCCCTGATCCTTTCGGTCCTCTTCCCATCGATGCACGTCCTTGGTGTCCAGGTCACCACATCCTCCTCCTCCTCTTCCTCCTCCTCCTCTTCGTCCAACACTCCTCGACTCTATGCATCACCCCAGGATCATCCAAAGGAGCCAATCTCCCGCCATCGATCCACCACAACCTATTCCCTCACCGTCTTCCTAGAGTCCTCCGCCTTTGAGCCATTCTCACTCTCGTTCCTGTCCTCATCGCCTCCCTTCACACCAAACATTGACGCAAAAAAGAAGAAGACACCCTCTGGGGACCAAATCTCTCAGTTGTACACCAAAGCACGGGTCACTTGCCACAGCGACAACACCAAGCGATCCAAAGGGCGCTCGTCTCTCAAGGAAAGCGGACCCAGCCACGAAAAGGGATGTGAGCGGGGCCGCTCCACACGACGTGCCAAGGCTGCCCGACGAGTGTTTGTCAGGGGAGGAGGAGGAAAGAGTCCGACTCACTTGATTTATCTGGACGACGAAGGATCCCTCAATGGTAGTCAGGATACGTCCAACGACGACATGCCACAGGATATATCACCCGCAACAACAACTACTACCACTAATACACAGACAGTGCGAGTTCTTGTGGACGACAAAGGCCCTTCCGACTTTGAATCGTTTGTCAAGTCATCCTCGATCTCAACCACGACCTGGAACAAAGCCGAGTATGAACTTGCACAGGCATTGTGGACATACTGGAAAAAGGACATTGCGATGGCGACGACCCCCCGATGTCCTCCTCCTCATTTTGTCAAGGAGGATCCGGCGGCTTCTCTCTCTTCCTCATCTTCGCCTCTTTCTACCTCCTCATCTTCCTCTTCATCCGAGGGCTGCGCCAAGGACACCTCTCCCCTCTGGCAGGGTCAGGTGAATGGGACTAATTGGAACATGTCATCGACCGGAATTCTGTCGACTTTGGGTAAAGATACCATATCGGTAGGTTCTTTTTTTTTCTATCTTGGCTTTGTCATTGTTCGTTTCATTGCGATGGGGGGTTCGACGCAATACGATGGAGCTGTCAGGCTGTTGGGTGGGATAGAATGAATGTGAATCATAATAGATTTGGTGGGCAGTTGGGGGTTTTTTTTGGGTCGTCCATGTGATGCTTTGCTTTTGAGAGCCACGGTCATGTCATGATCAATTTGTTTGTATTTTTGCAACCTTGTGAGTGTAGGCATTCCGATTTTTTTTTATAGTGCGGATGAAGTAACCACGCAACAATCGTAGATGGGTTCGGGAAGATTGACAATAGAAAGAGAGAAATGGAGATGCCTTTCGGTAATAACATGGACGAGGAGGAGAGATCGATAGATGTGTCGCAAAAGGTGAGACACAAGCAGGAGAATAGTGGCGAAAAGAACGGAGCCAGGAGATGAAGAGAAGACACATCATGATGCAGGGGAGGGGGTTGGCAATAATGCGTGGCTAGCACAAAACAAAAAAAAAACGTGGTCAGACGGGAGGGACTGCGCCCACTGAGTTTACTTCGTTTGTCGTCCAGTGCTGTTTAGTAGGACACGGAAGAAACAGAAGAAAGGGGACAAAAGTCGAATAGTGGTTTTGTAATATCCACCATCCCTTGTGCAACACATCTTTGGACCATTGATGGACTGAAGATGTGCCTCTTGGGCCCTGTGGTGTCCCGCCCACCTCATTTGCACTAAAGAAAACCACTTAAACCACTTTTACACGACTCATTTCCGCGAAATTTGTGGCCATCGTTTGTGGAATGATGGAACAGTTGCCTATGGAATGGAATATCAAATGTACTCACAAGAATACTTTTACTCTCTCTCTCTCTCTCTCTAATGAACAGGGCCCCCTAGTCCGATACCCTGCTTCAGCACCGCTGCCTTTGCTTCTAGGAACAAACCGGCACCAGTGGCTGTCCCTCATTCCCTGTCCAGTGACAGCACGGAGCTCAGTTGAACAATACCTCCTCTCGGCCACTCGCCTCGACACTCATGTTGTTTTCTTGTTCTATGCCACTGACGAATCCGACTGCTCCAACATCAGGGAATGGCCGCTCATCAACTCTTCTAAAACGTCTAGTCTTGTACTCAACAAAGATCTGGCCCAGCAATTGATCATTGTCCTCGACAAGCACACCGGAAAAATGATGCCGTATGCAAGGATATCCTTGGCAGAGGGACATCGGATTTCAAGGCGGCCACGACGACAGCCTGTGGAACAAACATTAGAGAATAGCGAAGTGGAACGCGAAAAAGTCACCAGAAAGGCCAGCCCAGACGTGGATCCACCACCGCCACTGCGAGCTCTGGACAAGGAGGATCGCGATCGCACTATTGAACCAAGGCAAAGGCGAGTCGTCATCACACTACCAGAGATTGGCGCCATTGTTGATACATTCAAGTCAGGAGCTATCCGGGTGCGACGGGTACTTGTGAACCTAGGACTAGAAACCGAAACCATGGACGAGCCTATTCTTGAGCACACACCATCTCCAGAGATAAGAAAGCGCCAACAACCCAAACACGGCCAGGTCAAGGCCACCATTGTGCAAAGGACAAAAGCAGAGGAGACGACGACCAAGAGCGTACTTTCGACGTCTTTTGAGGCAATTTCAAGCGTACTGTGGTTCAGGCAGGAGCCGCTAAAGGGCATTGAGCGTGAGTTCGAGAGCCAGGTCTTTGATGATGACATGGAGGAGGAAGAAGAAGGTGATTATGTGTATGCCGAAGACGAAGACGACCTTGGAAAGAACGACGATGGCTCACCTCTTGTTGCAACTCGCCACCCTAAAGCCAGATCTCGCCCTAACCGCCTCGCCCAAAGGATCCACCCACTTTCGCCTTCATTTGCACACGACGCTGGATTGATTCTCAAGGAGCACGGCTTCGTCAATGTGCACCAGTACCACCACACCACGGCCAGCACGATGCCCGAGACGGTCACTGGTAAAGTGGCCATGGTTCTGATGAGCACCTTTTGTGGGATTGGCGTGGGTATGTTTGGAGCACTGTTGTTTGTGGTGGCACTCAAAGTCCGTGTCTTTCAATCTCGGCGGGGAAGCAGCGTCGGCCCTTTGGCGGGGACACAACAGGCGCAACAACAGACAGGATCATTCAAGAAAGTAATTCCGTTGAGTGTTCTTGAGAGTTATGGAGTTCAGACAGTGATCCATACGTCACCCACGAGCACGACCACCCGTCCAGTGGTCAAGGCCGTGGACATGGGATTCATTAGAAACGGTCGCCTGTATTTTGCAGAGGATGTACTGGAAATGGAGGAAGGTTTGGATGGAGTTGCAGCCAGAGAACACGCACGCCGACTGAGAACTCGAAGTGGGATGCTTCTGAGGCGAAATGGAATTGATCTGGTGGGCAATGGGCAAGTCGACGACGAAGCGGAGTGCGACGATGTGCCTGGAGACATGTCCGAGATGGATGAGTCTGACGAGTACGAATACAGCTCAGACGCCGTGGTCCCAGACATGACCCAGATCGCCCAGATCACAGCCTCAATCATGGCGACCCGTCGAGGGTCCTATCGTCGTGTCTCATACACCCGCCAAGACCGTAGTCACTTTCACCATCATCACCAGCATAATCACCGCCACTCTGGGGACCATGAGCAAGAGTATGACCACCGCCATGTCTTCCCTTCAAGCAGCTCGCTTTCCACCTTGGCAACGTCGCACTCGTCACTCTCGACGCTCTCAAATGCCTCGGCCATGACCATGGCCTCGTCCTCGTCCTCATCCCTGTCGTTGTCACTCTCGCTTTCTCTCTCCGAGAAGCCAAAGGCGTGCTCAGTCGACCCGTGCGAACCCAAAAAGAAGGAGCTCCCGTTTGCGAATGCGAATGCGCAGACCATGTGTGCGATTTGTCTGTCCGAATATGAGGTGGGCGAGCAGGTGCGGACCTTGCCCTGCTACCACCAGTACCACCAGGCGTGTATCGACCCCTGGCTGTTGCAGGTTGCCTCGCTGTGTCCCATTTGCAAACGCGATCTGTGGCCTGGTGCCGGCTAGTCGAGACGAGATCGACATGGTCGGTTCTGTACTTTCTAGGCTAGTGGTCATTTAGCGCATTTTTTCCCAAATACTAATGTAAACATCCACTTTGCCCAACGTCGAAACTGCGAATAATGGAGCGCAAATTGCACTTTATGACACAGGTACTCTTTTATCCGGAAAGCAGTACGTCAAAATGGCATCTCTTCATTTCTGGTTCGTATCTGTGTCGCGTGTCCAGGAGAGGGGAGGGGCACTGTTAGAGAGTGCAAATTGCACCCTTTCGCCGCTACCCTGCCGTGCCATGCCCTGCCCTGCCCAAACACAACACGTTGTGGTGTTGGGAAGGAGAAGGGCGAGTGGGACACACACATCCCTCCATGATTGGGCCTGTTTCCTCGTCTGTGTTTGTGTTCGATGGGAAGAGAGGAGAACGGCAGAATAAAAGGAAGGGGAAAGCGGGCTAAGGCACCTCTCTTGTTTTTCTGTGCTTCAACCACTCTGCACTCACACAACGACAGAGACAGAGAGAGAATCATTCCTCCCCTTCATCATCTCATCCATCATCTACCCATCTCTCATTCACTGAACCACTCCATTTCAAAATGACACAGAACTACTACCAAGGAAGACCACTCCATCCACCAATGGGACATCTTGCCAACAGGCCCGTCATCCCTCCTAGATCCCAGTTCCCAAAAGAACAGCAACTCCCATTCCACCCACAACAACAGCAACAACAATCGTACCAGTCCTCATACTCTCCGTCGTCGTCGTCGTCTTCATCTTCATACTCTCAAGGAGGCTCACATTCCAGGAGCGGATCCACAGGGAACCATAGCTACGGCACCAACAACAGCAAAAGCGACTACTCTCACAACAACACCAATACCAGCAACAGCAGCTCGTCCTCCCTACGAAGCAATGCCTCTACACCTTCCGTCAGCAGCAGCAGCAGCACCACAGCGTCCTCGTTCCAGGAGCGGATGAAGGAGCGCGACCGCGAGAACCGCCAGCGAGAACGACAAGAACGCGATGCAGCCGCAAGAGCCATCCGCGAAGGTTTGTTCCTCTGTATTTTCAAACTCCAGGGCGGTGTGCAGAGCAGTGCAGGGTTTCCCAAATGCATAGAACACTCGCTTTGTTTCTGCCCAATTCCCCTCTCCTTCCATCTCCCCTCCCCTCCATGGTCTCTGTTCCTCCATTGGGCCCTCTTTTTTTGTTTCTTCTCTTCACTCGCACTGACCTTTGCAAATGCAATTACGATTGACTAATCCAATCTTGATTTACGCTCCTTTTATGTTCTCGGTTCTTCCGAACAAACAAACGCATCACAGATCCCAAGCTGAATATTATCGCCAACGGCATGGCCAATGCCCCTGCAGGTCCGGCACAGAGCACAGGGACCACCATTTGGAACAGGCTGCGAGCGGCCAAGGACATTATCAACACCACCATCACGGGCGAGGAACGCTGGCCTGGTAAAGAGGAGCACCCTTTCTTTTTATTTTGGAGACGCATAATATTCAACAATCTGCACAAGACTGGGCTGTTGTCATGCATGCATGCGATAGAACGAAGAGACGCTGACTTTTTTTTTTTTTACTCTTCAACCAACTCCCCCCCCCCCCCAGACTCGGATGATTCCGACCACGAAGGCGAGTCTCACGTTATGCGGACTCTCCGCGAGCTCAATGAAACGCGCGACGCAGACGAGATTGCGCAAAAGATCTCAGAGCTCGAAATGACCCCCTACAGCGGCACCAACAAAACCCTCGCAAAGTCTCCCTCCGTGGGCTCGTTCCAATCGTCGCACAGTGGTAGTAGTGGTCGGAACCAGTACTTGCGGGATGCAGTCCGAGGAGGAGGGGCGCCCATGTCACCTACGTCGCCGTCGTCGCCCACTGGAGGCCAGGACTATTATGGACGGCCGTTCAGGGCGCGGGGCGAGAGCAGCGGGCATCAGCAGTCGCGGTCTGAGGACACAAGCATCCGGAGGATGCGGACACGGGGCGAGAGCGATGCTAGTAACAACAGTAGCAACAATAATGTCAGTGGCAACAGATACCGCAAGGCCAGCGATGCGAGTCGAGATGAGGCGCTGAGTCGACTGGAGGGCAAGAGGACGGCCGATGTGCTGAATGCACAGATCAGCCATCTGGGGAGCACCAGTCCCAGAGCAAGGGCCAACTCACCTCACCGAGGACTCAGTGGACGGCGCCCAGTGCCTGCGCCGCCTTCGGTGCCCTCCCCAGTGCCATCGAACGACCTGGGAGCATATGGTCAAAGAAAGCAACTGCAGCAACAGACGTATGGATCGAATAAATCGTACTTCTGAAAGTATGGAGGAAGGAAACAAAACACTACGATTGAAACCAAAGTATTCATATTTACTCATGTCAAGACACTGGATCTTCTCCAGCCATCATAGATTCTACTCACTATGCTCTTGTGCTATTTTTTCCAGACGTTTCGCGGTCGCCAGTCGCAACGTTCACCTTTGTAGTGGAAACTCCATGAATTTTAGAAAAAGAAGGATGAGAGGATTAGTACTTTATATTCGCTTTCACTAATATCATATCCCACGATCCTATTTTATCTCTTAATCCAAAGTTCTTGCCTGTACGGAAAGCAAGACGGAGCATTCTTCGCAGCATTCTCAGGGATAGCGCCGTGAGCCGTTCACTTTTGTGCACTTCATCGCCACACCTTGCCTCTCGTTGGTCGGACGAAAGGAGTAGTGGAGATTTACCAAGGATCCTTGCCAAAAGCTCAATAGAGATCAGCAGTAAGAATCCCTAGGGCGAATGGGACGGGACGAGAAACATGTCTAATGCAATTATCTCGCAAATGTAAGTGACTGCACAGCACTAACAGGTATACTTCGTGGTCTTATGTCCCACCAGCAGGCAAGACGAAGGGTGGACGTGTGATACTGGATCAGAAAAGGAGAGTGGAATCAGAGTAAATGGCTTTTTAGATATTGTACTTAAAGACAGTTACGGGCAATGCAAGAAGGCATATCTAAAAGGAGTCTGATGGAGTCGTTTCATGTGATGGAGTATATTAAGTGTTTATTCAAACTTGTGTTCCATACGTTACAAAGCTCTCTTGCTCATCACTGTGACCAGTGCAAGTACCCTGGATTAAATTTTATCTTACCATTGTCATCCGATCCACAGGGCATACTGGTCTGAAGCTGCGGTTTGTTGTCCATGCTTCTTGGGGCCTTTCAGCCCTCAACCGCCTCGACCAACATTGCGGAGAAAATTCTATGACGTTGGGAAAACATGGGGGGATTGATACTTGATATTCGCAACCGCAATTATCATCTTCCATTGTCCATGGTTCCCTAATCTAATGTGCTGAGGGTGGTGCCATGCTCATCCATTAGTGCAACTTATCCCCGACTTCTTACTTCGAGCAAAAGAAGACGAGCAATACCGTGATACTTTGCTGATACACGAGTTCAGCACAGAGAAGCGCCAGAGTTGAGGATGAGTAGATCTTATAAAGAAAGAAAGAAGAAAGAAGAAAACAAGTATACTGATCTAAAAAAGATACTAACAGTGGTCCCGGGGAGCACTGTACGACACCACCGAATGGTCTATCAAATCCTTGCCCCGATCGGAGGAAAGGAGGAGCATTGCGTGCAGAGTTCCCAAAGTAAGACCAAGCCACCTGCCTTTGGTGTAACTTCGTCACACACCCACAAGACATCGCGGGGCAGGAGAGCAAGTGAGCGGGATTATACCAGGGCTGTTCTTGCCAGCATCTCCACAGAGCCGGCACTGAGAAAACCTTGCCTGACAATAATACCAGGTCTGTTTCTTGCTGCGAGACTCTATGGATCGGGCACTGAGAAAAACTTCCCTGGAGCGAGTGGGATGGGACGGGACAGGACAATTGGTGGACGGGTGTATTCCTGAAGAACATCGAAAACCTGCCACGGCCTTGACGGACCTCTTCGTGCGCTTATGCTCCACTAACAGGCAAGACGAAGCACTGTCGTGGTATGTTAGACCTGGGATGGAAAGTGGAATCAGGTGTGGGATGCTTTTTGATATGGCACTTAGCTTCTAGATTACTAGGCCAACACGGCGACGAACGAGAAGGATGAAGTGAGGAAGCGATACCGATGGAAGACCTAGAAGAGAAAAAATAGGAAGCAAAGTCGTGGATGATGATGAAGGTGTATGAGATGCGGATTGTGGAGTGAGAGTGAGAGTGGCAGAAGAGAGTGGCAAATTGCCAACCGAGGAGGGAGGGAAGGAAAGTGAAAAAAACAGCGCCTCCTCTCGTGAATTTTTTTTACGCCGCCATTTTTGCAAGGAAGGTGATACGGACTGCACTGAGGGAATACGGATGGATGGAGAGCCTGAGCATACTTCGATGACTAGGGCCATTTGCCAACGGGGGAGAGTGATGGAGATTGAAGGAACGAGGAAGAAGAGAGGCACGTAAAGAAAGAGAGGACCTTTCGGAAGAGTGAGGGGACATGTCTGCAAAAAGGAGTGTAGGCCACGGCACACTTGCTTGGAGGTAGGATGATGCACAGGAGAACTATCCGTACCCGTCCGTACCCACCGATAGCCTTTGAATTTAAATATACAAAGAGCTGCCTTTATGCCTTCCCTTGTCCTCGCACGTAATTCAAGGAGCATTGTATATGCTTAATAAAATATTCAATATTCACAGCCATTTCAAGGAACCGTCAACCATGGGGGGAGGGGGAGTGTCGAGTCCTTGGGATGATGAAAAGTATACCATCAGTCGCTTTCTGACAACTTTCGATATCGTACCTAGTATGTTTTGTGTCTGTGTGGCACTTTCCCACGAACTCGCGACCATACCGCTCATTTGCGGCGAGATCTCTCTTTACTTAAAGAACGGATGGTTTTCTGTCTTGGTGAAGTAGTCGTGCTTGGCAACTCGCAGGTTATGATCGCAACTGACACATCGGACCCATTTTTTTACTGCTGGTTTGCACCACGGCTTTTTATACAACACTTAGGCATGGAGTTTTAAAAAATTGCTGCCGAGCACATCGAATCGGCATATCCAATGCTAATGTCATTCACTTCTTTATCGACAAGCAGTACAACTTCCACCAGCAAGCAGAGGCAACGTTTGAGTGGAAGGAAGCCCTCCCAACCGTCGCCATAGGCTACGTTGCATTGCAGCGCGCACACCCTCTTCGAAAAATCCTTTCAGGAACGACTCGATTTCTGACAAGCTTTGGGAAGGGGAAAACGTGTGAACTATTGGAAGATGAACGAAAAGAAAAGGGTGAGGAATATTATTTTTTTCACCTGCGATCAAGGATGAGCATTGGTACAACGGTAGAGTCCACACGCATCTCACTTGCCAAACACGCATCTTCCTTTCTTCTTCCATATATGTTAGGATTCTTGAGGACAACATGAATGCGGCCAAGAGGCAAGACGAACGGCTCGCTCGAGGTAAATTGAATGAAATCGCCAGCGTAGTCGATCATCGTACAGAAGTGAATCAAATACTGACCCTGTTTTTTTTTTGTTCAATTCTGAATACATAGGGATCAACCATATCCGACGCCATAACGGCTGTCGACACGCCCGATCCATTGATCCACTCGTCGTCCATCTTCAGAGAGCCTACCGAAAACACAAACTTGTGTTGGAAGTGCCAATCGATGTATTGGTGAAAGCTGTGATCACAGAGATAAGCGCCAGCGAAAGAGCAGCGATCAAAAGATTTCCGCAATCAAACTACTGTTTAATCTTGTAGATGAGTATAGCACAAGGGCGGCGTCTTCGTGCAGCAAGCGGTGGACACCACAGGCCTCTCACAGCCCTAAAAAGGCCTATGCGACTTGACGAGTGATTGTCTTGCCGCTCACCAGCGCAACATCGTCAACTTCAAAGGCAAAGGCAAAGGCAAGGGTGAGGCCTTGTAAGTCCTTTGAGGTGATATCTAACAGTCGACACACATAGTCTCTTACATTTTTTTAAATTCTTATTTCTCTTGGTGTAGTGTGGCCATGTCATGTACCATGGATCTGAACTGTTCTCACTCCATTTATACGTCGCACGTGCAAAAAAAAGAAGTTGCAAAAGTTTGTCTCGAGGAGTTGGCTCCTGATACGGACGTCGTTTCGCTATTGCAACCCCTCCTTCTGGAGCTTGTGGACGTTGAAGGCATTCAGCAATATGAGCTTGGTTTACTGAAGAGGATGGCGTCGTTAAAGAAGCAGCTCGTAGCCATGGCGAGAGAGGAGAAAAGAAAGAAGACGAAGACTAGAAGAGGCAGGCAGGTGGCGAAGAATAAGACTGACGCGAGGGTGAACGAGGAGAAGATGATGATGACTATCCAATATCAAGTCGTGCAAGGCTTGTGGCGGATGTAAGTTGGCAAGCTTGATGATTTCTAATATGCAGATGGATGAGACAGCGTTACTTCAACGCTTCTTTTTCTTTTTTCATGGTTAATTTTCCGATGTACTAATAGATGGAGATTTCTCAAGTCACCGGACATGAACCAGGCAGCCGGAAACTCCCTCTCAGAAAGCGACGTCTTTCTGTGGAAAGATCTATTTTCACTGTTTTTGGAAGACTCCACCACATACGCGAGGGTATGAGTTTGTTTTGATGATAGTCTGGGAAACGTGTAGTGAAGAAGTCGATTGCTAATATCAACCATTTTTTATTGCCGATTTTTTTTCCAACAGCGGCGAGAGGGTCCTGCTCCCAACAAGGGAGGTGCTCGAAGCACTGGATGAGGAGTACGGCGGATTTTCGACGGCGGGTTGGAAAGTGGATCTTACTTTCAAGATCAGGGAGGCAGAGCTGTCGAACCTCGGATTCAGACACACAGCAAGCCCGATTCATGTCTGGAGCTGCAGCACATGAAGAACATACGTGTTTGCAGACTTTGAAGGTGAGTTTTTTATGTGGCCGTCAAGACAAATGCTGTAATTAAATACTTGTGCTCATTATTTTTTGATATGTGTCCTATTCGTCATAGGACCAAATGGCTGGATCTGCGCCTTGGTGCCCTTCGAGGGCGTTCATGTCTGCAATCTGGTGGACACCTCCATCATTCGCTCCACTACCGCGGAGCTAAGAGTCCTTTGGAGGACGCTCTGTTCAAGGCCATCATCGCGTTGACGGTAAGTCGCCGACAAGTATTTCTCACCCAGAATATTCAAAAATCAAATGTATCCTAAGCATTCGCCGAGGACATTTTTGCTGATGCAGGACCATGTCAAAGCGAATGCCCAAAAGGTCGAAAATGTGATGCTTATCACCCAGGGAGCTGCTCTTGAGTCTTTTCCTGAGCTTGCTTCCGTGGCCCCACTGAAGACATTGCCATTTAAGAGCAGTGTAATGCACTCCCCAAACCGTTACAACCCATGACCTATTTGTTTGTTTGTACTCGTGCGTGAGTGTGAAGAACCATGTGGACAATCCACTGACATCCTTGGAGTAAGAAGAAAATATCAACGTAGGCCAAATGTTTCAGATCTGCCACCAAGAAAAATTTCGTCGTCGATTATATTTATTTTATCACTCCTTGTCATTTACGCTCCATCTTCAAACCAACGCCACACACGTTTTCTCTCGTAAAAATCTTTGTACATATAATTCCATCTTCAACTGATCCAAGAAACAACAACCATGCAGAGAAACAACGACCATAACTTCGTTTCCGAAGACAAAGCCTTTGTGAGAAACCCTACCTCTGCCAATGTCAATGAAAACCTCAACGCCACCTCCTCCCATGCCAACCAGAACCCTACTGCTAAGGCCATGCGCTCTGGCCAGCAGCATGAGGTAGCATACGAAGTCGCTGGCCCCACCGTCGGTGGAATGGCTCCCCATGTCACTTCCTACGACCCAGACAGTATCACCGATAGTATGAGCAAGACCAAGATCTCGGAGGACACCTCGACCACAACCGCTAGAAAGCCTGTCGGAACTTCCATGACCGATTCAGTCTCGAATGCTGGGAACTTTGCGTCGCACCATGACGCACCCGCTGGCCCCATGGACAGCCCCCATCCTCACCCCATTGCAAGTATGTATGGCATGCCAACGCAGATTCAGGTAGGAAAAAAAAAGATATTGTTTACCGAGAGGAGAGGAGAAAATGGAATGCAGTGGATCTCAGTGGTCGCGTTTTTGGTATCTGAACAATTTTTCGTATTCCTCATTCTAATTTGCACAGTCTCAGAATACGAGTGCCGCGACTTCTTACTCGGCCCCTAAACCAGCACATGTCGAACCCATTCACTCGACCGGACTAAACACCCCTGTGGCCCCTACTCACCCTACGCACTACCACACCACCCATCACGTCCCCAAGGACGAAGTCACCACCGCTGGTGTCATCGGCCCCGCCTCCGCTACGTTAGCTGCTCCTCCTGTGAACGACACCATCATGGCATCTCATGATTCCTTACCCTCCGAGTCTTCGAACGAGGGTCTTGCCAAGATGGCTTCGACGTCCACCCCCTCCACACTTACTCCAGCTGAAGAGAAGCACCTGCACGAACACAGCAGCAGTATCAAGGACAAGGTCAAGAGCGTGTTCCACCGTCGTCCCTCTGCACAAGCAGCAGCCGAGGCCGAAGCCGCCGCTGCAGTGGCAGCCAAGCCCAAGGGCTACGACGCCAAACTCGACCGCTCCGAAGCAGTCCCCGAGACTCCCTACACTAGTTCGGGTACCCACAAGGCCGACTTGCACGCCGCCCCTGGCAACCCCGCCATGAAGCTCGATGCCCACCCGACTACTACCTTGAACCAGGGACACAGCTCACGCTATCAAGAGGCTCCTGGCAAGACGTCGACAACCGCGCCAGTTGTTGGTGCTGCCGCGGCCGGTACCGCCGTTTATGGCGGTGCCAAGGCCAAAGATGCTAAGGATGCCAAGGATGATGTTGTGGACTCGGCCAGCAACCTGACCAACAGCACCAAGAGCACGACGCCGCCAACTCCACATTCGACTCCTATTGCCAATAGGACATCTTACACTCCATCCAGTGTGCCTGCTTTCGAGAATACAGCTAACAAGACCACCACTGCGGAACCTTCCCGTCCCTTGGCCGAGAAGATCACGGCTCCTGTAGCTGGCGCTGCTGCCACTGGCACGGCTGCGTACCTTGGTAACAAGGCCAAGTATGCCAATGACCCTGTCACGGACTCGACCAACAAGCTGGCCCATGGAACTCAGCAAACGACAGCAGCCTCTTACTCGACACCTTCCAAGACCACTTCGGCACACACCACTCCAGCCGTCAATAGCACCGGCGCGTACTCGGCCCCTGCCGTCGAAAAGACGACCATGACCCCCATTGGTCCCTTGCGCCCCCCAACCGACAAGACCACCGCTCCCGCTCTCGGAGCTTCCTCGGCTGTTGGCGCCGCTACCGCCGGTACGGCTGCGTACATGGGCAGCAAGGCCAGGGACTCCAAGGAAGGCGCCACCGGTACGACTCCTGCCAGCGCTTACAACGCGTCGTCATACCCGACCACCACCACGGCCACCACGCCAGCCGTGTCCTCATACTCTACCAAACCCCCCGTGAACACGTCGTCTGCGTACACGACCGCCACTTCTGGCGCCCCAGCTCCTGCCACGGGTACCTACCCCAAGGTCACCACAACCCCCTCGTCTTCGGGTGAAACCCCGGTGATCCCTGCTTCGTACAAGGGGCCAATCCCCAAGGCTGGCCCGGGCGAGGAGGTTGTGTGGGTCAAGACGACGACCACGACCGATTACTATGACACGGACAAGGGGCCTGACACCAGTGGCGACGTGGTTGAGTCGCACCAGGACGTGCTCGACCCGAACAGCTTTCAGACCGAGCACGATAACGTGACAAAGTATATCAATGATGGGCATGGTGGACAGCGTCCTCAGAAGTAATGAAGGGAATCAGGAAGCGATTTGTTCAGAGGTATATCTTTTGTCTGCAACCTAATTCTATCATCTCCTTGTTTATTTTCGCACCAACATCCATGCCAACACTCGAAAATAAAGCATGAACTCGCTTTGTTGTCCGCAACATGGTCTGTGCTCTTGTTTGTGTCTTGCACACATATGAACAAATAACCACGATCCCATCCCACCTTCCTTCCTTCACCGAGATCCAACATATATTATTCAAACATCTTGTGTTTTATTCATCTTTCGTCGTTTTTTGTCACACTACAACAAACCAAAAGGAGAGAAAAAAAAAGAAAAAGAAAAGAAGGAAACATGTAGGGGGAAAAATATGTGCAAGAGAAAAGAAAAAAGATATATGTAATTTTTTTGGGTGTTCCTGGGTCTCCTTTGGTTTTTTTTTTTTTGATATCGCCAACAGATCATCCTTCTACTCTTCGTCGTCCGAGTACTTGGGGCTGGTCGAGTTGGGGTTAGGTGGGCGAGCTGGGCTGGCTGCGCCTCCAGGGCTGTAAGCTCCGCTGGGGCGACCAGGCGTGGCTGCTCCACTGGGGCCACCGTATCCCATGGGCGAGAACGAGGAACCGGGGTTGCTGTAGCTAGGCGAGTAGCTTGGGCTACTGGGTGAGTAGCTGGGGCTAGTGGGCGAGTAGCTGGGGCTCGTAGGACTGTAGCTGGGCGACGTGGGGCTGTAGCTTGGGCTCGTTGGGCTATAGCTGGGTGACGTAGGGCTGTAGCTTGGCGACGTAGGAGAGTAGCTGGGCGAGGTAGGGCTGTAGCTGGGGCTCGTTGGCGAGTAGCTGTTGGGGCTCGTGGGGCTGTAGCTTGGGCTCGTGGGCGAGTAGCTTGGGCTAGTAGGCGAGTAAGAAGGAGAGGTGGGCGAGTAGCTTGGGCTTGTAGGCGAGTACGCAGGCGACGTCGCACCGTAACCGTGACTCGTAGGAGAGTAGCTGGGGCTGGTGGGCGAGTAACTTGGTGAGGTAGGGCTGTAGCTGGGCGACGTAGGCGAGTACGAAGGTGAAGTGGGAGAATAGCTTGGGCTGGTGGGGCTGTAGCTTGGGCTGGTGGGAGAGTAAGAAGGAGAAGTGGGGCTGTAGCTGGGGCTTGTGGGCGAGTAGTTGGGGCTCGTGGGGCTGTAGCTCGGGGATGTAGGGCTGTAACCAGGGCTGGTAGCGTACATGGGCGAGCTGGGTGAATATCCAGGCGAGGCAGGAGAATAGCCAGGGCTGGTAGCGCCAAATGGACTTGATGGATCTGACCACGAACTGGCACCCAAGGGCGAGCTCGAACCAGAGTTGACCATGGGCGAGAAGACAGCATCCATGGGCGATCCTGGGTGAGAAAAGTCGACATACTGGGGCGAACGGCCGTCGTAAGGCGTCATCTGCGAGGAGAGGTTGTCGCTGCTTAATCCCATACCCATGCCCATACCCATACCCATCATGCCAGGACGAGGTCCCTCCACAACAGTGCTGAGCATCTTTTCATCCAACATCAAGTCAAACTCGCCGGTTCCCAAGGGAGCCAACTGGCCCAACATGATGTTCTCGGCAACACCACGGCAGTCATCCAACTCTCCAACAGCGGCAGCCTCCATCAAAATCTCGACAGTCTCCTCGAAGGAACAACGCATCAGGGCTCCAGTCTCGGCACGGTTGATACCGTGACGGGTAATAGCCATCAGGTGGCCTCGGTGGGTCATGACATCGCACAGCAAAGACAAGTGGCGGTAGTTGACATAGGAACCGTCGAACTCAATGACACCGCGCAATTCCTTCAGGAGGGCCTGACGAGCAGCCTCAATACCCAGGACAGACATGACTTCGCCACAGTTGTTTGAGTAGGTGCGAGTTGAGTCAACGTCTTCCTCGCACATGACGGCCTTAAGGTTCGATCCACTGGTCTCCAGGTACCACTCCATCTGCGAACCGAACGTGCCGTCGTTCTTGATGTAGATCTTCTTCTTCTCCACCATGTACACACGGGCAATGTTCTTGATACCACGGAGGCCGATCGAGCTCAGCAAACTGCTCTCAATCTTCTTCAAGAAGACATCCTCCTCTTCCTGGACATCCGTTTGCTTGTCGGCAGCCTCCTCACTGATGATGCGGCAGCGGATAATGAGCTTCTCGGCGTTGTCGTCGGAGCAAATACACATCAGATCGCGCTGGAAGTCCTCCGAAATCTTGTTTGAGACATCGGCCATGGTCAGCTTCTTGTCGAGCATCATCTTGCGGTTCAGCTCAATACGCAGCAACCAGGGCGAGGTACGGTTTGCGTGGAGATCGTCGTCGGGCATAGCATAGTAGGCTTGCACGAAATCCTGATCTTCCTCGATGTTGGTGTTCTCGGGGTCGGGATCATAGTGAATCTCGGTCGATGAGGTGACCTTCTTCAAGTTGGTGTACTCGAGAGCAACCTGGACCTGCTTGGCACGCTCCATGTTGCGGGCACAGTCGGGAGTCAGATAGACGTTCAGTGAGGGAGTCTTGATGTTGGTCGCGACGTTGATAATTTCCTTCAAACGGGGCACACCGAGAGTAACGTTCTTGGAGGACACACCGGCATAATGGAAAGTATTGAGTGTCATCTGTGTAGCGGGTTCACCAATCGACTGAGCAGCGACAGTTCCAACCATCTCTCCGGGGTTGACAATGGCGTGGGCGAAGCGAGAGCCAATCTCTCCAACAACCCAGTCAAAGGCCTCGCGGGTCAAGTGGTACTCCTCGATAACACGGCGGACAGCAAGAGTAGAGCGGATGAGCATACGGAACAACAGGGTAGCGTTGTCCTGAGCCTCCACACTGATGCGATCAGTTCCGCGAACGACCACGAGCTGCTTCTCCAAGTTCTTGATGCTCTCCAGGATATGACGGGGGTCAAGGTCACTGGGACGCTTGTGGTCGACGTGGAACATCTGCTTCGAGTTCCAGATGTAGCGTCTGATGTTGGTGGGCATAGGCCAGCTGTTGTCACCCTCGGTAAAGATGTAGTTCCGGAGCAGATGACGATCTTCGTCAAGCTGCTTGAACTCCTGTTCCAAAAGAGTCTGCATGTCGGGTTCACCGCGCTTGGCAGCCTCCTCGTCCGCCTCCGCGATCTGCTTGAAGACATTGTAATCTAGAGTACCGTTCTTGAAACTCTTGGATTTGTCGGTTAAATCGATGCGGTACTTCTTCTCAAACGCGGCATTCGACATCTTGACGGTATCCAAGGGCTGCTTCTCGACGTGACAGGCATCCATACCGTCTTCTCCGTAGCAAAATTGGATAACGTGGCCAAGAGAGTTGCGGACAGTGCCGTCGTACTTGACCATGACATCTTCCAGAGCCTTGACCAGACGACGCTGAATGTAACCAGTTTCGGCAGTCTTGACGGCAGTATCAATCAAACCCTCACGACCTCCCATGGCGTGGAAGAAGAACTCTTGTGGGGTGAGACCACGGAGATACGAGTTCTCGACGAAACCACGACTCTCGGGCGAGTGATCGTCCTTGGTGAAATGGGGCAGGGTGCGGTACTTGAAACCGAAGGGAATACGCTTACCCTCGACGTTCTGCTGACCGACACAGGCCGTCATCTGCGAGACGTTAATGAAGGATCCCTTGGATCCCGAGATAACCATCTGTTTGACGTTGTTATCTTCGCGCAAACTCTGCTGAGCCATTTTACCGGCGTCGTCACGGGCAGTGTTCAGGGCTCGGTTCACCAGTGACTCGAAGGTCTCACGCAGGGTCATACCGGGCTTGCACTCGAGCTTGTCTTGCTGTGCCTGGATGATGAGATCGTTCACGTTGTTGGTGGCGTTGCTGATAATGGAGGTAATCGTCATGACAGTGCTCCTGTCGGCAACGGTGTCTCCGATACCGATACTGAATCCGTGCTGAAGCAACCAGTAGTTGACAACAGTCTGGCATCCGTTGAAGAAGGTTTTGGCGACCTCGGGTCCATGCTGGTTCATGATAACGTGGATTAGGCCGCCACCAGAGGTACCGACAGTCTTTTTGCAGACAATACCACAGATCAACTCTCCGTTCTCAACAATGACCTTTGTATCACCGGGCGAGATGTCGCTCTCTTCGTTATCGGGGTGGGTCGAGTGGTAACAGATACAGTTGATACCCTTGGGGATAATCATGCTCAGCATCTGCTTTCCGGTCCAGAGAGGCTTGGGCTTTAGAATAGCAGGAGTAGGTAGGAAACCTTCCCAACCGGGCACCCACATCACCAGGTTCATGACCATCTCCTTGGTCAAAAAGCAGTCGCGCTTGGTGAACTTGCGAACACCGCACAGCGTATCCTGCACAATACCCATGACCGGCTTGTTGGACTGAGGCGAGACAATCTGGCGAGGGACCATGCAAATCTCTGTGATCTCGGCACGAGTTTCGACCGACTGAGGAACATGCAAGTTCATCTCGTCTCCGTCGAAATCGGCGTTGTAGGGTGAGGTGACAGACAGGTTGAGACGGAAGGTCGAGTAAGGCATGACACGGATCTTGTGTCCCATCATAGACATCTTGTGGAGAGAAGGCTGACGGTTGAAAATGACGACATCGCCGTCGTTGATGTGGCGCTCGACTTTCCAGCCCAGCTGCAAGGGCACCTCGCGTTTGTTCCATCGAAGATCGATACGCTGTCCGTCGTCGCGGATCACATATACGGCACCAGGGTGCTCGGTGGGACCGTTCCTGACCAGCTTCTGGAGCTTGTCAATGTTGTAAGGTGTGACCAACTCGGGGTAGGTGAGAGTTCTGGCGATACTGCGAGGAACACCGACTTCGTCGATCGACAAGTTGGGGTCTCCAGTAATAACGGTACGGGCCGAGAAGTCGACACGCTTTCCCATCAAGTTTCCACGAAGACGACCCTCCTTTCCCTTCAGACGAGCACGGATCGACTTAAGAGGTCTTCCGTTCTTGTGTGCTGCTGGGGGTTGACCAGCGATATCGTTATCCATGTATGTTGCGACGTGATACTACAATGGAGGAAGGATTGTGAGCAAACATCAGAATGCAAAATATTGCACATGACTAACATGGTTGCGAACATACCTGGAGCAGCTGCTCGTGCTGCTGGATCAAGTGAGCAGGGGTACCATCCTGAGCACAGCGGTAGACATCAGCGTTGGTCTTGATGATGGCGAACAGCTTGTGGGTCAAATCATCCTCTCCTGTGCTCGATCCATCCATCTGAATACTAGGGCGAACGGCCAAAGGAGGGATGGGCAGTACAGTCATAATCATCCACTCTGGGCGGGCAAATTCTGGTGACAATCCCATGGCCTCGATATCCTCGTCCGAGATACGCTTCAAAATGTGGTAGGCATCGCTTGGCGTCAATGTTCTCTTGCCCTCGGGTTGTGAGTCCTATAATATCGCAAAAACAGACAAATATGTTACCATCGAGTGAAGTGATAAATGGTGCAGGAGCAAGTCATAATAATTGAAAAGGGCTTACATCGCTGGCGTTAGCCTTGAAGTTCACGCTCAAACCAAGACCTTCCTTGCGGAAGATGGGCTGACGATGGCCACATCCGCCGTGCGAAATCTTCTTGGGGCGGGGCATACCGTTCTCGTCCACCTCTTCCTCCTGCATCTCTGCATCAATGTCGTCTCCACCCTCGCACACCATTTTTGACTTGGCAAGCTCCCAGACTGCCTTCAGGCGGACCTTGGGGTCTCTGATGCGGCGAGCGCGAACGAATTTGCTGTTATTCTATTTAATGAACAATTTCATTTGTTAGACAAGAGACAAAGAACAATTTATCTGCTGCGCCTGGCAAAAACAAAAAATCCGAAGGAGGCGGTGACGCTTACATCGTCAATCTTCAGCTTTGAGCAGGAGTAGCAGACACACTCAAGGATCTTTTTGACCTTGGTCAAGAAACCTATCGGCACATAGATCCCAAGAAGCGTTAGTTCTTTCACATTCCGTTTCTCCCCTTCATCGCCTAAACCATTTTTATCTCTCTTGCTTTACCATTCAGATAGACAGGCTTAGCAAGCTCGATATGGCCGAAATGGCCAGGACACTCGGCCATGCCTTCTGAGCAGGTCTGGCACTTGAAGTTGCGGTTGATGGTTCCCATGCGAGGGTCATGCAGACCACCGATCTTGGGTCTCTTGGTGCCTTCGTCGATCAACTCGGCATGCTCAATCTTGGCCACAGACATGTTTTTCTAATATTCGCGAAAGTTTTTTTTTTTTTTTTTTTTTTTTTGTTTGGCAAAAAGTACCATTCTCACAAAAGTCAATCTCGTGTCGCAAAACAATCCAAAAAAAGATGCGCGTACAGAGAGAGTGTTGAGGGTAATCCAGTAATTTTGGCCGAGGTGGGGCTGTGTAATTCTGTGTGTTTGTGGCATAATAAATGGACATTTTGAACACAAGTTAAGCACACATCATATGAGCGAAACATACGATTTCTTCGGGCGACAGAATACCAAACTGGACACAGTCGACTCGCCGCAGGGGTGCGGACGAGTATGTGAACCTGTTTCCATTCATGATGGCTCAGGCTGGCGTGTGTGTATGTGTTGGTGTGTTGTTATTGGGCGGTAGATGGTAGGGTCGTGTTTATCTGCTTCGCAATCGTGAGTGATAAAGGAAGTTGGCTGTTTCCACTGCTCTTTTCTTTTGATGATGGATGGGGGTTTTTTGTTGGTTATTCTGTTGCTCCCCTGAACAAGTAAAGATGATCTCTGAAGCAGACACGAAGGTTGATCAGTGATGAGGGATGGAGTCGAAAAAAAGTATCACAGAAAAAGAAAAGCAATGGAAGAACGAAGAAATCTGAATTGAATCTCGACAGCATTTTATAGTTGCAGTACGCAGATGACGACACCACTTTCTAAGCCACCATAAAATCACGTGGGATATTTTCTTTTTTATTAAGGGTGTCTGTCCTATTGGGTATCAGTTTCCACTGGTTTAGGCAAGAGGGCGGTGGCCAGTGTTGTTGCCAGCAACATGCTCCAAAGCGTAGAAGGGGTCGGTCTTGTGGTCCTCATGGCCGTGGTGCTTGTGGTCGTTGTCGTGCTTGTGGTCATTGTTGTGCTTGTGGTCGTTGTTGTGCTGGTTCTCGGCCTTGAGGGTCTCGATGGCGTTCTGGACGCCGTCCTTGGTCTGGATCTCGGTGGCCTGGGTAGGGAGAGTCATCTTTGTAGTGTTGATGGGGGGGGGAGGGGGTTGGTTTGTTTGGTGGAGTGAAGTGTTGTGAATGTATTAAAAAAAAGGCAAGAGAGTGAGGTGCACACTGGGCGTATTTATACCACCATCGCGACTTTCTGCCCACCAAGGACCCAAGGGCGCGGCACGGCTGTTCCCAAATCGGACATGGTTTGAGTTCAAGCAATGATGTTATGCTTAACTCTCTCTCTAGCTTGCTTTTTGCTGCACGCGCTCGAAACATGAGAATGGTCCAATCAAGTCGATTGGCTTCAGACCGAAGTACCTTTGTGCCGTTGTGGCACAAAGTGCCATCATGCAACAGCAACGAAGGCGTTTTTGGCCCTCCCTGTCTATCTTATTCTTGTTGCGAATCAATTTTCCCATGAATGAACTCAAAAACATTGCTAGAAAACAAACAAACGAGGGACTGTATGACCCCATCTTTCCCAAAAATGGTGAAGGAAAGGCCACAAGAAAATTGCTTCTGTGAGAGTAACCCTCGCGTCCCTTGGTGTGAAAAAAAAAAACAAAAAAAAACAAAGGAAAGTTGACGTCGTACTCTTGCCTTTTGAATGCCCTATTGCCCCATTGTTGTATTCCACAAACCAAACGATTTCATAAACTGTTTTTTTTCGATGGGGGTTCACTGCTTCCTTTTCAACAACAACAAGTCTTGCTCACAATGTTGACGACTGTTGTTTCTTCATGTCCCTCTGCATTTGCCTTTGCTTTTTTTTCCGCCCCCTCTATACAAGGTCCTCGAGAGTCGAAACAACCTCGTTGTTGTCGTTGAACATGTACTTGACTCTGAGCAATGACATCTTTTGACCTTTCTGTTCAGAAAACGGCGCGCATCCTTTCGTGTATGGTGTGATTGATGTTCAGGTACACACGCACACGCACACGCACACACGAAACCACAAAACCACAACAGGTGTCCCAAAATTTAAGCGAGACCTTTTGTTTGGACGAGGCGCTTTGTTTGTTATCCTTTCTTTCTTTTGCCTTTAGTTTCCACGGTCCTCTTGTTGTCTCGAACAATCCGTTGTGGCCAACCAGAAACCAATGATGCACCTAGTGTTGTCATGCATAAGACAACATCAAAGGTATCCCCGAGTCATGGACCAAAAAGAAAATACATCAACTCAACTCATGTGTTTTCTTTCTCGTTTGTTATTTTTATTATCAGTGACAACCTTTGTTTTTTTTTGTCTCTCACTTCTTGACCGCCAGTTGCAACTCGCCACGCTGACCGATTCTAAAGCCGTACTCACCCAAGGTGCTCTGATTTTTGGCCACAGTGCCGTCAGGGAGAATCAACTTTTGCTTGCCGACAGGGAATCCTGTGGCCGCCAAGATACGATCCTTGACAGTCGAGATGCGGGTACTAATCACAAGGTTCTCAATGGGCAGTGTCGACAACTTGTCTCGGTTCCACTCAGGCTTGATATCAGAGTCAGCAAACTGAATGTCCAGCGTAATCCAAGTCGAGCCGCCTGGGCCTCCAAACGCTTGTGATTGTGGAGGCAAAGGTGAGTTGTGCTCAGACTTGAATCGTTTCGAATCACGGTCGCCCATGTCGTCCTCAGGGTGACGTCCAACTGGGGGAGTCTGGGCAGGCATCATACTGCCGGGTGTCATGGGCGACCCTGAGCCAGGAGTCGATCCAGGTGGGAAGCTGCTCATTGGTCGAGGAGGCAAATGGGCCGATGCAGGGGGTTGTGGTAGTCCAGGTGCAGAGGCAGGTGAGTAATATCCAGAGGCAGGCATGCCGGGAGCCATACCGGGGGGGACCATACCAGGAGGCGCCATACCTGGTGGAGCCATACTTGGGGACATGGAAGATGCGCCTGGTGGAGCTGCGCCGGGATGCATGCGGTATGTTTGGTTATATGTGCCAGGCTGGCGGTAGAGAGGGGGCTGGGAAAGGCCAGATTGGCCCACTTGAGGTCCAATCGCCTCGACATTGTTCGGGGGCTGTCCATATGATGCGGCACCGGCCGATGCAGCGGCAGCAGCGGCAGCAGCAGCATTGCGCTGAGCAGTCGAAGCCACGGTTGTCGCCTGTCCATCCCACACGTTCGCTTCCCTCTCCTTCTGACGTTTTCGCTCCTCCTCTGCATTCCTTGTCTGCTCCTCTTCACTGAAGATATCAGTTCTGTGCGCTTTCAGCATATTCAAGTTCCTGGCCACATCAGTACCTATGAATATGAGAGAGAAGTCAAGGAGTGAATACTAGACATTACAATTTAGCAAGAGCAACCTGGAAAACCCAATAAATATGAACGTACCATCGCTAACCATGTTACTGGCCTTTGTCTTGGCATCTGCAATCTCGCGCAACTCCTTAAATCTTGGATCCAAAAGCTCAACACGAACGTGCTCGTCCATCTCTGACACCTTGACCTTTTCACCGCAACGAGGACAGATCTGGGTGGGCTCCTCTAAAGCTGCGTTGGTGCGTCCCTTGAAAGCCTTGGGGACATAATCCTCCTTGATCTTCATTGGCGCCGAGGCTGTGGGTGCTGTCATGACAATCTCGTTGACGTTCCTGACCTCATCTTGTGCCATCTCCATTTCGTCGTCCGAGCCCTCCATGTCGACACTGTCGTTGTCGTCGTCGATCTCAATATCCTGTGGAACATCCTCAGCAGCGTGTTCGCTCTCGGCAAGCACCTGGACCATTCTCTTTTGCGCAAGCGACATGTTCTCCAGGTCCTTCAAACTCTTTGGCAGCGGCAGATCAAGAGCGTCGTCGGCCTCTGTAAACTCGATCGTCTCCACGACAACAAAATCCTGCCAGTTGATCATCAAGAACGCCACTTTAAAAAAAAAAAAAAAAAAAAAAAAAAAAAAAAAAAAAAAAAAAA